>JACEVL010000224.1:42498-187498 GCA_020284085.1 Aporrectodea caliginosa | reverse complement strand
TTTGGGTGAGTTTTGTGCGATAATTATATTGTTAGAATGACTTTACTCTTATTTGAGTTACTTCGATTTAAATAAATTAGATCTATCTTTCAGCTGAGTATTCCATAAAAAACTAAAGTACAGGAAATGAAGGATGTATTTTAGTTGAAGCATCGGTGCAGAAAAGAGACAGAATTTCCTTATAAGTTACAAGATTAGACAGTGCTTGAAAATTCACGTGATGCACTCTGGATTCGAACTCAGGAATCTGACATGAACGACAAAAGTATGACAGTCAGCAACATGTAATCTAACTCTGCCATCATGCCCACATGGAGTCTATAAAAAGCCCATATTTCAAAACTGATCCCACATGAATCGCATCTATTGCGCATGCATTCGCTGGCTGGGAGCTAAGTAAAGCGAGATTGAGGTTTGATTTAGGATGTAACTGTTTAATTAATGTTTATGCGTGTTTAATCTGTTTTAGGACTAATTTTAGTTCAAACGCAGACGCCACCACCTTATTTCACTCCATTCACTACTGGTAAAGTATTTGCGCATTTAATGACATTAATTTTAAAATACACGGTATGTATATGTATCAGCTGTACTTGGAATAGGGTTACTAAAATAACCTTAGTTATTAATTTATGCCTTTTATGCAACACGGGTGTCGCTTTGCCGTGCCCTACTTGGAAATATAGATCTCTTGTAAGTTCCGTATGGCCATGCTGACATGGTAAAAGGCTCAGTTATACTGTTCCATGTTCTTGGATCGAATTGCAGCTTAATTTTTGGAATCACTAAAATAAAACAACATTTGGCTGAGCTATCACCATTTCTTATTGATTTTGACCTTCTTGAAATGACTCTGGATTATACTAGCCTTTTAGTACTATGTCTTCCAGAATGTAGACCTAATGGCTCGAGCAAACAGCTAAAAGAATCACCCAAATGGAACAATATTTGTCAGAGTTATGGCCATGTCCTCAGATTTCCTCTGCAATTCACCTTTTTTACCTTAAAATCATCCTGGATCGTCATATATTTAGTACCGGTAGCCTTACCACCGGTACCCCTTATCAAGACGAGAAAGACAATAAAGAATTAGCCGATTCAACAATTATTGGCCGAGATCTTGCCATTTTTCTCTTATATTGCTAGATTTCATTTTTATGACCTTGAAGTGACTTTGAATAACCCTGAATTAGGCCTAAGCGTCAATATTTCTCCCAAATGCAACTCTCGTCGAGTCAAAAAGAATTTTAAAAAACGTTCATCCAAATAGGACTCTTCGTTAATTTTTTGGTAAAAAGTGTAAATTGAGAATGGACCGAAGTTGCAATTCCCGAGGCTGTGTGCCTTAAGTCCTGAAATTTTAAGGGGTCTATGAGAAATCCTCACTGAAATCCTTTCCAATCTCTTCTCCGGAAATTTCTGGCCAACGGTTTCTAAGCACCATCAACCGTATTTATCTGTTTCTCTGCTTTTCTGACCTGAAACCTTACCCACCCACTTTGTTCTGGTTTCTCTAAGCGTCCTTGAGGTAGTCCGTTCTCACATATTTGGTTCTTGAGTACTACAGATATATAAAAATATACGATTTCAACCATTGACTGAAATAGTATTCCAACTCGGTATAATTATGTCACCAAAATGATTATAAGTTTTTATTGGTTTAGTTATGGAGCTTGTCCATCTGTTTGGTGTAGACTGTAGGTTGACAAAGGAAGGGCGCGAATATGCTGGACCTGTGAGCGTTACGCGGTCTGGTCGAACATGTCAGCGTTGGGATACCGACACACCTAACTACAGCTACCACAAAACATCAACGCGCTTTCCCGACGGAAGTGCTTCAGCCGCTGGAAACAAATGCCGAAATCCGGCGAACAGCTACTACGAGGGAGTCTGGTGTTACACCACTGACCCAAACAAACCATGGGAAGACTGCGATGTGCCACTTTGCGGTATCCTTAAACCAGATCAAATTATAAATTTAAAAAATCAATCAATCAATAATCGTTCAAATCAAGCATTCAGTCAGTTGTTCAACACACGAACAATTAGTAAACCAACTAACCATTCAATCAAAAAGCGAAACATTCGGTCAGTGAGCCACCCAGTCAGTCAGCCAAGTGTCCATGAATTAACCGGTGCACACATTTTGGGACTTTGGGCGCTAAAGATATATACAAAATTAACAGTTTTCGATAACTGACTCAACAAATAAATAATTTAACATGTAGGCCTATGAACTAAATTTTTACTCATGGGCAGGTATTTTGGTTTTCATTTATTTACGCCAGGAACTTGTCCATCTATTTAGACAGTGTGATTCTACTTACAGATTTTATTTTAGTAACAGTTTCAGTTATAGTTAATGGTTTTTCATTTTTGTTATAGATACAGTTATAGTTAGTATAATATTTTAGCTGTAGTTATAGCTACTGAAGTTTTATTTTAGTTAATACTTAGTTACAATAAGGCTAAGCGAAATTGCCTACAGACACAGCAGCTGTGCATATCAAGACGCCTTACACAATTTGCTTAGAGTTTCAAAAGGCTTTGAAGAACGGGCGCATTCAACTTCATGAATATACTTAGCCTTTATGTTAACTAAAAATTCATCAATTCTGATAATGAGGGGTAGCCATTCCGGAGTGATCTGCTACCTTGTTTTGAATTATTGATCTCACCTTGAAAAATAAAGAATAAATAACACTTACGATTATTATATAAGCTGTAGCAAAACTCAATCTCTTAAATGTAGGCCTGCTATTCTTCAGTCTCTTAAATTGAAAATATTTCATCAGCAGCACGGCTATTTGAAGAACTTTTTTCCTAAATACATGACACATAGAATATTTCTATCTAGTGACACCGAGAAACAAAGAAAGACTTTGTATAGCCTATTTGGAACGACTGAGTCTGTTAATTTTACTGCACACTAATATATCATCAGTTTTGAATTTCTTCGCCGAGTTTTCTTTCTATGCACCTCTTTCTATCACTCTGCAGCGCAGACTTCTTTGTATAGTTATAGTTCTTCAGCTGTGGATGGTGATACTTGAGATGATTGAGAGGATTAGTCTTCTTTTTACCGGCTATGGGCCGGCCACATAACTTCCCCTCATTAATACCAACGCCGCTGATGATAGGCCTACACTGTTTTACTTGTGACTGATTCGTGCTTGAAATGACTCCAGACAGCATTCCAAATTCCCACGCTTACATCCGCTCAAGATCTGAAGAGACTTTTACTACAAGAATAAACGAATATTGATTGATTGAAAAAATTACTATGACTACTTAATTTTCCGAATTTGTGCTAGTCAACTTTGGTCGCAAATGCTATAGAAAAGTTAAAAAAATACCGGTAACTAAATTTAATCAAATGCGTCACTACTACTGGGTTATTTCACAAATCAAAATTCAGGGCAAACATAGGCTATTAGTTATATATATATATATATATATATAATATATATATATATATATATATATATATATATATAGTGCTGTTTCACGTTCTCATGTTTGTCGATATTGAACTTTTTACATTTATTTGTTTGTAACGAAAATAACTCTGAATTTTCGTTAGTGTGTTTTCGTTACAGTTATTGTTAATGATGTTTTTTTAGTTACAGTTATAGTTATCGATAACGAAATAATTTTATATTTTAGTTAGCGAACATTTTCGTTACAGTTATCGTTAACAAGGATCACTCTGTATTTAGATGTAGGCTGTAAAAATACACAGGCCGGACACGAGTATGCCGGGCCTCTGAGCGTAACCCGATCTGGTCGGATATGTCAGCGTTGGGATTCCGACAAACCTAATGTCAACTACTACAAAGATTCGAAGCTCTACCCTGAAGGAAGTCCTTCGGCAGCTGGCAACAAATGCCGAAGTCCGGCTGTCAACTACAACGGTGGAGTCTGGTGTTACACCACTGACCCAAATGTGGAATGGGAGCTCTGCGATGTGCCATTTTGCAGTAAGTAAGCCCGATCAACCAATAAGTAAAGCAAACATTCAGTCATTAATCGTCCATATCAATCATTCAGTCAGTCGTTCAACAAGCAAGCAATCAGTAAACCAACAAACCACTTAATGAAGAAGGGAAACATTCGGTAGTCGATCAGTCAGCCAAGAGTCCATGAATTAACCGGTGCCCACAGTTTGGGATTTTGGGTTCTAACGATGTGGTTTATTAGGCCTTCCGCTGACTGGAACATCAATAATTGTTAACTGTTTCTGCGAAGGCAACAGGTAACAGTTCAACGGTAAATATAATTTGAAATGCGGGAAATTCTGTCTATCAACATTAAGATGTACCTAAGCACTCAAAAAAGGTATCATGTTTCGACTGACTGATTGTTTTCTCTGTATCAGTGACTGAATGACTTTACATATTTTCATTGGCTGACTGGTTGTCATTTGCTTCAGTGAGCTCTAGGACATCAGATAGCAAACGAAGTAAAGGTTCACTGTTTACAGTACAAAATTTGGTCATCACAACACACCCATGAAAATTATTTCAGTTATTATTTTAATTATTTTCCGAACTCATCAGATGTTGAAGATTCGATGACACTATGGCATTATTTTCTAAAGCTTACGGTGTTCATATTAAGATGTTGTCAAGACATATTCTCACGAAATCTTGAACATAATAACTTTACTTTATCTTGTACACAATTATAACGCTGCAATGTAATGTAATGTAAATCCCCAAAATGTCTAAGCACCACACAATCAGTTACGAACAGAGGTTGAAAAGGCAAGGAAGGAAAACTTTCGTCCAAACGAGAAGAGTCCATCTTAGCAAGTTGCTGGCGGGTGACAAACCAGATCAATTTAGTCTTAGTATAGGGTTTAAGGAGAACCGGTTTGAAGACATCCATGCGTGAAGGTTCTGAGAAAGAGTATCAATGCGAGTTATGAGGGAGAGCTGAGAAAGAGCAACATTGGGGAGCCACGAACGCATGCCTGAACAACATCGGCATTGTATTGTATAGTATTTGAACACTTGTTGTAGCGCCCCTACCAGATTTCCCATTCAGAGGCGCTCCCGACTCGGAGTCGAATCGGAGTTTCACGCCGAAGCGCATGAGCAATGAGCAATTGCGAGTGAAGGACTTGCCCAGGGGTCCCTACGCGGCGGCTTTGAGGTGGATTCGAACCCGCAACCCTCCGGCTGCAAGGCACCGAACATACCCCTAAACCACCGCGCCCCAGTTGTATTGTGTTGTGATTGTATTGTATTGTATTGTACTCCACGTTTATAATGCGACCGAGCCACCCGCAGTAAAGATCCGAGAAATTAATCTCTGAAAAACCGACCGACCGATAGAGATGGCTTGTTGCTAGGTGCTTCGCGAAAAGAGAAGAGATGTCTGCTGTAGGCCTATATAGAAGATAGAGGAGAGGGACAAGTACTGATACCTGAGGTACACCAAAATTGATCGTAACCAGGATGTTCTAGACTACAGTCACCTTAAATTTTCATTTGTTTAACAATATTTTGTAAACAACAATTAACAACAATTTCAGAGGCAGTCATGGGTGTGAAACATGAGTGACTTCATTTTCCCAAGCCAGCCCTAAAATATACTGACCGCAGTGACTCCCCAAGCGTCCGGCTGGGCTCCATGGACGCCCAGATGCTGGGTTCATCTTCTCCCAGAAGTCGCGTCTCTCCCTACGAAGACATTTTCACAAAACAATCAAAACTGATGCTTTAACATTTTACGTATATAGGCGTGCATGTTACAATTCTTCGTCCCTGTCTTTCTGTCTCTGTCTCTGTCTCTGTCTCTGTCTGTCTGTCTGTCTTTCTCTCTCTGTCTCTGTCTCAGTCTCTGTCTCTGGCTCTCTGTCTCTCTGTCTCTCTCTCTCTCTGTCTGTCTGTCTGTCTCTGTCTCTCTGTCTCTCTGTCTCCGTCTCTCTGTCTCTCTGTCTCTGTCTCTGTCTCTGTCTGTCTGTCTCTCTCTCTCCGTTGCTTCCCCGGACTTTGTTCATCGTACTGTATCGGTGGACAGCCACTTCTGACTTGACGCAGCGCGTGTGAATGCACCGTGGCCCTGTGTATTGTTTTAGCGCTATAGAATTCAAATTTCCATGTTTGCACTCACGAATACCTATAAACAGATAAATTTTGATAATAGCGCATAAATATATTCTGCTCAAATTAGACACCATTAATTAGAGAAATCATTGTACTATAATAAGAAGAAATTGAGCTGCCGATTAATTTTGTTCATTTCGGCACTTCTATCGTATCTGACGATGCCACAAGATGTCGCTATAACACTGGTTTCTACTAAACTAATAAACAATATAAACACCTTTAATTATGTGGGCTCACTTACTATATAAATTTGTCAGATACGATAAATTATAATTGCATGCCAACGATCAAAGTCGATCCTACACCGCCAAGACGAAAACTCCCGACAACAGATGGCGAAGGACACAACAAAATAATAATAATCAAGTATGATACTGTCAACTACAACAAATTGATGCGACATGAAACACTGAGTACGTGAGCTAACTTGAAGACATCTTTCATCATAGTTCGAGCCCCGCAGGGTAGACATGCTTTGTAGGCTGCTATTAGCGCCGTGTATTGCAGGCTGTCTGTTCTGTTAGTAGTTAAGATTTATGTCTTCTGTCATTTGTGTTCTTGTGAATTGTTTCAATTGCATAACTGTACACTGTAACCGGTTGCGGTTTGTCAACCGGATTGTTTGAATAAACGAAAATATATTATTATCATCGCCGTACTTAAATATGCGTGAATACACCGCCCGTTAATTGTCACTGCTTGAATTTCATTTACAACCAAAGCAACGCATAAAATATATCACCACATGGTCAGAATGTGGTAGTGATTGTCACCACCACTTTAAGAAAGTGTTGGTGACCAGAATTCAGCCACTGTCTCTCTCTGTCTCTCTGTCTCTCTGTCTCTCTGTCTCTCAGCCAAAATACCTGTCAACCGGCCATAATAACAAAACAAAGTTATTATTATTATTATGATTATTCTCTAAAATGCTTTCCAATTGAGGTATATGTTCCTAAATTACGTTTGGTTGTAAAAAAACATGACATATCAAAATTAATACTTGAAAAATGTGCGTTGAAAAAAGTGGAATGCACTGTTAAAAGTGTGTTGTCTATTCCAGATATTTGTTTTGAAGTATATAATATACTCATGAACATTACTAATGGGAAAATCATGTAGAGATTATAAATAAATAGAGTAATTATAACTTAAAATAATATCTATAAGTGATGTGAGTAAGTACATAATCTAGGTAACGACAAATAAATCAATGTTAAATATTATAGGGTGTCCAATAAGTTCGTGAACGATTTTGCTTGCAGAAAGCAGAAAATTTATGCAACATACATTAATAATGCTTATGTCATTTGAAAGAGCTGTATGTCCCGAAACCAAAAAGTGTAAAAAGTGTGAGGTTTTTGTAACTAGGAAATGACGTCATCAATTTATGCTGAGAGGCTATTTTTAGCGAATTTTATGCAGTTCGCGATCGTTTTTCGTAAACAAACTCGGAAATGGGCAAAATAGCAGACGTTCAGTTACGCTCGAAAGCTGCTATTCTTGCTCAAGAAGGATATTCATATTCCGTTATAGGCCATAAATTAGGACGATCGAAAGGTTGGGTTGCAAAATGGGTTGAAAGAAGCAAGCAAGGCGAGTTAGGCGATCATGCACGATGCGGTCGACCAAAGATTTTGACACAGGCTGCTATTAAAATAATCAAAAAGGCGAAATACAGACGAGGATTTGGATTGAGACAGATAGAAAAATCTCTCAAGGCAGGTGGACTGAAGGGCAACAAAGAAACAATAAGAAATTACATGAAAGTGGAGTTGAAGTGGAGACGTTGGAAAGGCAGAAAGACGCCATTGCTAGCAGACGCTCAGAAGAAAAAACGGCTGTTATTCGCGCGGCAGCATAGACATTGGAAATTCGAAGACTGGTCTAATGTTTTGTTTAGTGACGAATCGCCGTATCAAGTGTTCTATGTTCTAAACTCACGCAATGACACCGTTTGGGGTTCGCAAGAAGAAAATGTTCCTGTCACCTCGCAGGTCAAGTTTAGTCCGACTGTTTTTGTGTGGGGAGGTATGACAGCCTCAGAATTAACGCGACTACATTTTTTAACTCAGCATACATCAATTAACTCGGAGTATTATATCAACAACATTTTAAAGACGGAATTGAAACCAGTTCACGACAGACTGGACACTTCTGGAACGATCTCGAAACGACGACTATTCACTGACAACGCCGTTAGCGTTTTCCAGCAGGATGGTGCGCGAGCACATACATCTGCTGTTTCGCGAGCATGGCTGAACGAAAATATTCCTAACTACATTGAAACCTGGCCTCCAAACTCTCCTGATCTCTCACCGATTGAAAATCTCTGGAGTATAGGCCTACTGTCAAGCAGTGTCTACAAAGATCCTGAACCAAAAACTCCTGCTCAGCTAAAACGTCGTTTGCGAAAAGCATGGAATTCGATATCGCTTGAAACTTTGCACAACCTCATCGAACCTTTGCCCAGACGAATGAAAGCTGTTATAGCCAGCAAAGGCAATACTATTGCCTATTAAATGGTACAATAATTATTGATTTTTGTTGTGTAGTTTTTTTTAAACAAACTAGCAAAATCGTTCACGAACTTATTGGACACCCTGTAGTTGCCTAACGGTTACTTGATTAAAAAATATCATAACTTTTCTAGAATAATGTTCCTTGATTAAGCTTATAGCATATTAATTGGTTGTTAATGTGTGAGTTTTTAATGTGTTTTTTTTCTTTCTCGAATTGGATAAAACTGACGCTTAATAATATCTCTAATATTCTTGGTCCTTAGTTATTGCTTAAAATTGGTTTGCTTTGATGGTCATGTCATGTTGATATTAATAAATAAATCTGTATGTACTATGAAAGATAGATAGGCCATATTGAATATTGAACACCGCCTCTAAAGGTAATATTGACAGTTTGATGGTAATTTAGATAGATGACTGTGATATTGTATCAAATATGGTTAATAAGATTGAGGAGAAAACAGTTGTTAACATTATATGGAAATGAACTTAATCCGTCAGATACTTTAAATACGTCAACATCCTGTCAGAAACGGAATCAAAGTCAAGAAAAGAAAAAGAACACTGATGATAGAAATTATACGAATATGAAGTTAATCCGTCAGAAACTTTAAATACGTCAACATCCTATCAGAAACGGAATCAAAGACGAGTAAAGAGAAAGAAAACTTATGAGAACATTATTTACAAGAAGATGAACTGAAATACATTAAAAACTTTAAAGACGTCAAAAGCCTTTGTAGCTATAGGATGTCGTTAAATATTTGAATAAATAAAAATAAATAAGTCGTGACTTCAAATATGAATAATCCCAATTAAATCTGCCAGTAACAGCAATAAGACAGTAAACTTTCCTCTCGATGCTAACGGCATTTTTTATGGCAAAGGATAATTATGGTTAAACAATAATTGATTGTAATTTCACATAGATCCAACCAACGGGTTTCCATCCATAGCTGACAGGTAGCATCAGGTTTAAAGTCTACATTGGTCAATAGCATCAAAGTTCAAAGCTCGGGAATATGCTGGTGCCCTGTGATTTAGGAATATATAATTTTATAATATTTGACTGTCCTCGTCAGTTCAGTATATGATGTCTGTTTATTACTATGTCTGTATACCAAAATGCGGATAGCAATTGGTCAGTTAAAGAATATTCTTTAATATCTTATCCTATAATAATCTTTGTCGTGACTACTACTCCGCTGCTTTGCACTCAAATGGTGCCAGTCAGAAGCCCGGAAATAAGAAGAGGACGTCGCTAGTCATCTTTGTAATCGTAATCATAAAATCGTAATCGTAAACTCGAGATTTCTAGAGCGCCCACAAAAGCGAAGTCGCGGGAACCAGTTTATTCACAGTCGCAACGTCGATATGCAGAAACAACAAACATTTGCCTATCAGTCACTTCATAATAATAATAATAATAATCTTCGTTTAATTTCAAACTGACACAACGCAGAATGATCACAGTGTACAATTATGCAATTGAAACAATTCTTAACTACTAACAGAACAGACAGCCTGCAATACACGGCGCTAATAGCAGCCTACAAAGCATATCCGCCCTACGGGGCTCGAACTCAGTACCTCCCGCTCTCTACGCCAGCTCTTATCCAACGCGCCACCGGCCCCCCCCCATCTCTTAAACATTTCTATTATTGTATGAACGAAATTTCTATAGGCTACAGCTATCGGAACAGATAATTATGTCAACGAGGGAAGTAGATTAGATCAGAAAATATAGAGCAGTGAATTGTGATTTCTTGCCTAATAATTTTCTGATCTTTGATTAAGTGCGTGTGAGTAAATTGATTTATCTGCTACATAGCTATTTTTGTTGCAGAATAAATCCGGAGACCTCGAGCGATGCGCCAAGTAATTGCAATTATAATACAGTAAATTATGCGATGAGGTAGGGTTGACATCAATGACCGAGGAAGGCCAATAGCGTCGATGAAGAACATCATATTCGTTTATTTAACACAAAACTGTCGACAAAACGCAACAGAATACATGAGTTAGTGAGAGAGGCAGTTTTTCATCTAGTAGACGTTTTTGAATAGCATTCGTGGTACGAAGATCTTATTACTCTTAGATGTAAGTTCAAAGGGATGAGGCCTGGGGCGTAGATTATAGTGACTAACAGACCGAGTAGTAAAGAGTCTGCGGAGGACGTGGTCGTTATCTTGGATGATTGCAGAGAAGAGGGCTTCGTCTGCGGCTTCTGCCATTTGGGTCGCGGTCGGGGCATCCTGAGGTAGGAAGCCAGCCCTCTTGACCCGTCTCATGAGCCCCTCGACACGGTCAACTTCGCTCGAGCTCATCAGGCCCCACCAGGCCGGGGACGCATACAGTATACGCGCCAGAGTTGTAGCACGAGTTGTTAGATGTAAGGCCGGGCCTTGTAACCCGTGCTCGCGCAGCACTCGAAGGGCGTAGAGAGATGATGCACATGATCTAACGGTCAGGTCAACATGCTCCGAGACCGTCAGACGTTCACCAATGGTGACTTCCAGCATTTTGATAGATGTGGTGCGAACAGCTCCTGTTACAGATGGTCGCAGGGCCAAAGATGGTCGTGATCGCCCCACCACTGCCATCTCTCGAGTCTTCGATGGGTTAATGTGCAGGTTTTTGCTTTTGGCCCACTCCTGCAGGTGTTGTAGCGCCGGTTGTTGCTCCATTTAGACACCTTCAAAACGGATTTGCGACAGGTATAAATAATTTCTTTAACGTTATTCAATCAATAGATAGTCAAAAAGGACTGTATCAGTTGCATCATTGTCAACGGCTCTTGCAGCCGCTCGCTGTCGTTAAATACTCAAAAACAATCCAGCAACAGATTTAGAAGCGAAAAAATTATTTTTTTAAATTAAATCTATAGAAAACGAGCACACATAAGACGTCGTTAAACTCTGCACCAGCAACAATTAAATTTGTACGTGAATATTTATATAGCGCCTAATTTGGAGTCTAACCGGTCACACAGCTACGCCTCAACATAAGGATCTTAAACTCAATGCGTCTTCAGATTGATTACGAAATACGAATTCCGCTCATTCCACATGTAGTTAGATAACTGACCATACTTCAGGATCTCAACAATTAACCGAGTTGTAGAGTTTTAAACTGATGAAGCTGATTAACCCCAGAAAGCTAGGGGACTGCATAATGCATATAAGGATTTTACGAAATCACTCAATGTAGGGCCTAGACTTTTATAAACTATATTTCTGACTGTTTGGTCAGGTGGAAACTATAAGTGCTGTTTATAGACATTAAATACGTTATACACCACTCTTTATGACCAGCTGATTATAATTATATAATCAGCTAATCTGGAGTCTGAGAATAAAATTATCATGTCAAGTGTTCGAGCATAATTATGATCAAAGTTACCGTTGAAAGTAATATAAATGATTTCCTCAACAGTTTCTCGCATACATTATTATTGCTTTTGTACATACCTTTAAATCACTATCACCGACGTTATATAAATTCCAGCCGCCCGCAAACTGTGGATCCATCAAGCAATGCAATTTTCAACCATCAACGGCTTTGCCCTTAGTGTCATAGTGCATCGGAAGCATTTGCAGTTCTACGGTTTAACTGTAAGAAATTATATTCCTATTGACGTCGATGGCCTCTGTGTGACACCACAAGATACTATTAAGCAGGAAAACTACTGTATGTGCTAACCACTAGCTCTGGATGGGAAGTCGCTGACTTGCTCTTCGTGTTTGCGGGACCTTGTCAGTAGTGACTCTCCTAGTCATCGGATATTCGAGCTGTGTCTTCCTTCGATGACCGTTCTTAGTAGTGAGTCTCCTCTCAGCATGTTCCGGATCCATTTCCTTTGTCTCTCTCTTATTGTGCGTAGCAGGGCTCATTCTTCTCCTACTCTTTCCATCACTTCTTCAATTGTTCCGTCCAGCTGATTTTCTCCCAACTTTACCATGTCCACATTTCGAAAACCTCCAACCTTCTAATGTCGTCTTTCTCATGGTCCATGTCTTTAATCCGTACAGCACCATATTCCATATCATATAATAGGCGAAAGTACATAATTAAAAGTGTAAATTTTGAGTTTGTTAATTAATTTTAGTAAAAGTCATAGTTGAGCGACATCTTGTGGCATCGCCAAGACCGTGGACCTCGATACAAACCCTTCCATTGTAATTATTGCCCTCCCCAACGGATGCTTAATATAATACAATGGCGCATCTTGTTAAAGGTGTTGAATCCGAAAGCGTTATTTCATGCGCTGTTGTTTACACCTCACAGAAATCTATTCTTTTACTTTATTTGTATTATTTCAGTGTTTATCGTCGTAATGCATGAACGAAGGCCGTTGAGGAAAAATGGATTATTGTTCCAACTGGATGGATCCACAGTTTAACGGCAGCTTATGACAACATAGGCCGTCGCCGCCGACAAAGATTATTTTTGGCATATTTCAACTCTCTTTTTATTGTTACAATTATTTATTTAACAAATGTTTAACGACATCTTTTATCGACAAAGGCCGTTTACGTCTTTAAAGTTTATGATGCATTTCAATTCATTTTCGTGTAATGTTTTCATCAGTTTTCTTTCTCTTTTTCTGTCTTGGATTCCATTTCTGATAGGATATCGAGGTGTTTAAAGTTTTTGACGTATTTAAGTTCATCTTCGAATAATGTTTTTCATCAATATTCTTTCTCTTTTCTTGTCTTATTTCCGTTTCTGACAGAATGTTGCAACGGTGAAATTTGACAGGTGGTTGTAGTCGATTTTATTTTGGCCAAACAGGCTCTTTTAATAATTATTTTCTCTTCAATCTTATTAACAATGTTTTATAGAATATCACATTCATCTATCTAAATTACCATCAAACTATCAAAATTACAATTACCGGCGATGTTCAATATTCATTTTCCATCAATCATATTATATGCAGATTCAATTATCAATTTCAACAGGACAATCAAAGCATAAAAATTATTCAATGGTGGTTTTATGTATTACAAAATTAGCTCGAAAATGAATTCTATTCATCAACATACACAAACCAATTTTAAGCAATAACTAAGGACCAAGAATATTTGAAATATTATTAAGCATCAGTTTTATCCAATACGAAAAAAAACAATATAAACACATACATTTAACATTATGAACAAACCAATTAATATGCTATAAACAAGAAACATTAGTCTAAACAAAGTTATGATATCTTTTTACTCAAGTAACCGTTATGCAACTTTATTAACCCTCTGAAGTACCCCTGGGGGTATTTTTGACCCCCACATATATTTCTTGTATAATATTTCCTCAACTATGCAATGCATGCTTACTAACTTCTAGGACATTGATTCTATGTTTCTGCTCAACGGATTCATTCAATCTAGTACGTCATTCTTGAAGCAGGGAACCAGTGTTGGTGTTTGACAGAGAAAGTAAGCTGGTTCCAACATCATCCCGATTGGATGGCTTATGCTACGGGCCGTAAGCGCGGATCAAGAAAGAGACTATTCCTTCTAGAGGCAGGTACTGCGATGTGTTGGCCATGGATACTAACCAGACGAGCGGATCCTCGGATCTATGAACAGGCGTCTATGAAGCGTTGCTTTCTTGCGCTGGGAAGTCCTGAGGCTGAGAGACCTGCACCAGACGCCAGCAAGAAGAGAGGAAGGTGTCATGTGTGTCCCAGAGTGAAAGACACTAAAGTGAATTATAGATGCAGTAGCCTAAGTGTCAGCAGTTCGTTTGCGGAAATCATGCAGCGAAATCATTCGTGTGCGATACATGCAAGGACGACTAATTGAATACTTTCGAACACGCTTCCTTGTCAAGAAGATCGATACGAACCACAGACCTATATCTTCTTATGATATATTATAATTTGGATGCTATGACTTAAGATATTATATCTACTATGTTGATATTGTGCATTAGTTATTTCATTGGAAATATTATACTCAAAACATGCTTAAAATAGTGGGGGTCCTTTTGACCCCCAGGGGTACTGAAACGTGTTTTTCAAAAAGGGGTGCCACCGAGGGTTAAACCGTTATTTATTGCCATTACCTAGTTTATGCACTTACTCACAGCACTTACAAATAGTATTTTCAGATATAAATACTCTACCCATTTATGATCTCTACATGATTTTCCCATTAGTAATGTTCATGAGTATATCATATACTTCGAGACAAATATCTGGAATAGACAACACACTTTTAACAGTGCATTCCACTTTTTTCAACGCACATTTTTCAAAAATTAATGTTGATATGTCATGTTTTTTACAAGCAATTAATATATGATCAATGGTTTCAGGCACCTGGCAATCTGTACATAATTCCGTTGTGCTTTTGCCTATATGTTTCAACCACGTATTAGTTAAGATATGTCCCATTCTAAGTCTGGTAATTTGAACTTCACGTTTCCTTAGAGAGTCTATAAATTTTACATTTGTGGATACCAAAGGCTGAATAGATTTATAAAATCTTCCTTTTGATTCAAGATTATATTCAATTTGCCATTTATTAATTACATAACTCCTTATTAAAGAATAGATTTCCTTTAATTCTAAATAATTTGTTGAATTAATCTCAGATATTTCCAGCCCCTTCTTTGCCAGCGTGTCTGCCATTTCATTTCCAGATAAACCGATATGGCTGGGGATCCATGCTACGAGAACAGTACTATGTTTTAGTTTATTAATATTATCTATAAATTCAAGAAATAGATTAGGCCGTGAACAAGACCTAGTCTCTTTTATTGATGTGGCTACACTCAATGAATCAGTAAATATTATATATTTATTTGCGTTTTCATTTTCATTTTCAATAATCCATTTTATTGCTTCAATTATTGCTGTTAATTCAGCTGAATAAATCGAGGAGTCATTTGCTATTCTATAAATATTATGGATCCACATAGAAGGTATACAGAAAGCTGCTGAAACTATATTTTCAAGTTTAGACCCATCTGTATATATGGATGTATAATCAAGATATTTATTAATTAATTCTAAAGACAAAGATGACATAATATCAGGGGAGTCTGTCTTTTTGTTGATATGCTTTTTCAAGGACAAATCGACTTTAATGATTTTATTAAGCCACGGAGCTGTTGACTGATAAAATGGTGATTCAAATGGTTGAGTAATTAAAGAGAAAAAGTGTTCAGTTCTTTTAAAAATGGAATTTTGTTTAGCAGAAGATGCACGACAGTAATTTGACCAGTGATCTCGCATAGCTTCAGCTGCTGGGTGATCTTTTGAACTGATGATCTTAGATCCAACCTTGAGCGAGTTGTTCAAGCGACGTAGGTGAAGTGGTAATTCACCACACTCATTTTGAAGGGCCATGATCGGGGTGCCTTTAGCTGATCCACACGCTAATCTCAAAGCCTCAGACTGAATATTTTGCAATTTTTTCAACTGGTTAGAGCTAGCTGTGCTATATGCCACATCTCCATAATCAAGAACTGATCTAATTATTGCTTTATAAATGGATAAAAGGGCTCGCTTGGATGCTCCCCATCCATATCCAGATACAGCTCTCATTATATTCATTCGTTTTTTACATTTAGTAACAATATAATCGATATGGAGGTTCCATTTTAATTTAGAATCAAAGATAACTCCCAAGAATTTGGCAGTATTTTCTATTTTAATTTCTTTGTTATTAAGAGTAATCCGTAATTTGGGTAATTTCCTCTTTTTTGTAAATACTACTCCAGTGGTTTTAGTTAAAGAAATTTTAAATCCGTTTTTATCACACCAGTCATTAATTTTATTAATAGCTTTTTGGATTTTATCTTGAAGTAATTTTATGTTTCGACTAGCATAAAAAATTGCACTATCATCAGCAAATAATGATAATTCGACATTTTCCGAACCAGGATCCAGATTATTTATCATTATTAAAAATAATAATGAAGAAATAACTGAACCCTGTGGTGTCCCATTTTCTTGTGAGAATTTTTCAGATAATTCTATCCCTACCTTAACTTGAAAAGTTCTGCTAGTTAGGAATTTAGAAATCCAGTCAAAGATGTTTCCCGTTATTCCCATTTTATGTAATTTTTCCAACAAAGTTGGAACATGGAGCATATCATACGCTCTTTCAAAATCAATAAATATTGCTAAGACATTTTGTTTATTGTTTAGTTTTTTATGTATATAATCTTGAAGTCTAAGAATTTGATCTATAGTGCTTTTATGCTTTCTAAATCCTGTTTGATACGGAGTGAGAAGTTTATTGGTTTCTAAAAACCACTGTAATCTGTTTGTTATCATCTTTTCCATTATTTTACATAAAGTTGGTGTAAGTGAGATTGGTCGGTAAGATTCAGGGGCTGTAGGATCTTTATTTGGCTTAAGAATAGGCATAATTATGGCATGATTCCATTCTTTTGGGAGTACACCTGTTGTCCATACTTTGTTGTAAAAAGATAACAACACTTTTCTTACACTTTTGTGGAGATGCTTAATTAAATCATAAGGGATTCGATCCTCGCCGGGAGATTTGTTATTTTTTGAGGCGTCTATGGCATCTTGAAGTTCTCGAATAGTGAAGATCACATTAAGAGCTGTTGCATCATTATTATACTGATTTGATAATGTTTCATTTTCATTATCTTTATTTTGTAAATAATTTAAGAATTCATCTTTGTAATTTGAAGTACTACTGGCTTGGGAGTAAGTTTTTCCCAATAAATTAGCTTTCTGTAAATTAGATTCAGCCTTAGTGTCCTCACTCTGAAGGGTAGGAATGGATGTTGCAGATGACACCCCTTCCATTCTGCGTGCCATATTCCAAATCGATGATAATTTTGACTGATTATTTAATTCGCTACAGTAATTTTCCCAGCTAGCTCTTGCCTCATCTGCTATCACTCTTTTTGCTAGTGCATTTTGTCTCTTAAACTCTACATAATCATCTAGATCCCTTGACTTGTTCATTTTATTACGAATTCTATTTCTCTCATATATTGCTCTATTACAATTTTCGTTCCAAAACGGTAACGGTTTATGTCTTTTATTTTTACTTTTGATATATTTTTTAGTTGGAATGACAGAATTGGCTAGTGTTGAAATAGCTGTTGTTAAATTTAAGAAGGTTTGATTTATGTCTTCATCCAAAAGGTTATCTGTAATATGAAATTTACTTTCATTTTTGAAATTTTTCCAATCTGCCTTTTTTAAATTCCATGCATGCATTCCCATGTTATCTTCAAGAGTTATAATCTCATTAACTTTTGTAATGGCAGGGAGGTGATCTGATCCTAACGAGGTATTTTCAATAAACTGGGAACAATTAAGCGCTAGATCAGGAGATGTGATTGTTAAATCAATAACAGAATTTATTTTAGATTGATTAGAGGTTATATGAGTTGCTTTACCAGTATTTAATACCGTGAGATTGTTTTCTATTATTATAGCTTCCAAAATTCTACCGTTTGAATTATTCAGACTACTTCCCCACATTTTATTGTGAGAATTAAAATCTCCAACTGCAATAGTTCTTTTGTTTCTAAATATGTTATTCAATGTTTCACAATCTATCTTAGCTGATGGAGGAATAAAGATGTTAAAAATTTGAATGGGACCCATATTAGTATTAATTTCCAAGCACTGATTTTCAATATTTGGAATTTCTTTACTTTTAATAATAGTGAAATTCAGTCCATTTTTTATTAAGAAGGTTAAGCCACCTCTCTTGCTTACATTTGGATTATCTCGTCTTACCATATTATACCCATCAAAAATAGGGTTTCTTTTATGCTCGTTCATGAAAGTTTCCTGTATGCAAATTAGATCTGGTGAATGTATACTATGTCTTAGATAATTCTTTAATTGATCCTTATTTTTAAGTAATCCTCTAGCATTCCATTGCATTATAGTAAGGTCCATGATAATATATATTTAAATTATGATTTAATAAATTTAATTATTTTATTTTATTCGTGTTTGCAAAAAGAAAGACTCTTCCCTTGAAAAGATACTGATTGGCTGATTTCAGTAACATAGTGCGCATTTCTGGGATAGTCTTGTTCTTCTCAAGCATAGCTATAACACCTTGAACAAAGGTAATTGCTTTATCTACTGATATTTTTTGATTTTCAGATGTAGTAAGAGGCTCCGATTCAATCACAGCTCTGTAATCATCCCTATTAAAATCTAAAAAGTTATTCACTATTTGATCTTCATAGTGTGGAACGTTAACCTGTGAAATGGGTTTAGATGATTGGATTTCACGGTTTATTCGACTAACTTGAACTGGGTTTTGATCTCCCAACTCAACACCTAGGGGCTCTAATCCTCTCCTTAAGACATCTGAGAATAGAGGCTTATGATAAGCTTTTTCTTTCAAAATCTGTTGCACTTCAAGATATTTCGTGCATTGCTTGTAAGCTGCACTGTGTGGCTGACAGCAATTGGCACATTTGGTGCATTCATATTTGGACAATCCATATAATTATGCAATCCGCTACACCTACTGCAAATGGTTGGATTTCTGCATAACAATGTAGAGTGATCAAAAGCTTGGCAGTTATTGCAACGCCGAGGCCTAGGAACATAAGGCCAAGTTTTGAAGAAACGACCATTTATATTGAGATGAGATGGAATTTGAGATTCATTAATGAAAGTGATTAAGGTAGTATTGCTGGTCTCTGGGTTACCTAGATGTTTTAAGGATCTTAAACCTAGGGATGAGGCAATTTGGTCAAGATTTTCCTGATTTTCTTTCAGACCATAAATAACTGCCTTTAGTGCAGGTTTTGTTTTAACTTCCTTCTTTTTAGTCAGAGCAAATGGGAGGCTAGCTGTAACTGGTGTCCCTCCTAATTCAGTAAGGTTCAGCAGTTTATTTCTTTGATTTATGGTACGAGTTAGAATTCGGAGCCCATCCCCTACCATTTGAATTCGTTCCACTTCATCTCCAACCGTTTGGGTTATTTCCTTTTTTAGTTGATATGGTTTTGATTTAAAGAAATTTATCAACTCCCTTCTTCCACTTTTGAGGTAAATTGTTCTCTTCATCATTTCGTCAATTGTTTTTTGCTTTTCCGGAGAAAAAGCTTTAAGGATTTATTGATGAGTTCTCTCTAGATGATTGATTCTTGAGGTAGAAGGAATGTTCTTGTATGATGAGTTCTCTACTACTATCGTTTTGTGTTTAGTATTATGAATTTGTGTGTGATTGAGTGTACTCTTTATTGATGTTGTTTGGATAAGAGACATATCATTGTTATAATCATCATAATTGTCACTCACAATATTTGCAGTGCTATCTGCAACATTAGCAATCAGATTCTGATCAACAATATTTCCAATACATCCTTCACCACCCTCAGCAAAATTCATTCTTTGGTTACAATCAAACTCAACAATAACTGCATTCAAATTCATTCCATGACCTTCATCTGTCAAACCATCATTTGAATCAGTAAACGGGACAAAATTTGTATCAGCAACAGTTGCATCACAAGCATTTGCGAAAACAACATTTGCAGCATTAGCATTTGCGTCAACAACATTTTGAGCAATAATATTAGTGTCGATAACATTTGCACCAACATTTGCAAGAACGTTAGAAGCACTATTTGAATTATCTCAGCCTTCATAAATTCGATTTTCGGAATCATTGAGATTTTCTCTTTCGGCTTTATTTAGATCTTGAAATCCAATAAAGACTGGATTTGTATAAGTACTCATCTTAAATTTTTTTCTAGGGTTTGCTCTTGGATGGCATTTACTCTCCCTAAAACTCATCGAAGATAATTGAACCTGGCTTTTCTGAGGAGGGACCTCTTTCGAAAAGTCAGTTCTCACGAATTTCTTGTCACTTACTGGATTTATCACCCAATCCGGACAGTTCTCCAGTGAGCGGGACCTTCGTCTTGCCATAGATTCATAGTATGATTCAAATTGATCACACTTACCCTGTGCAATATTTTTATTGCGTAGATTGTCACAGGAAGTGTAAATGAAATTTCGCATAGGCCTATCCTCGACATATTCGGATGCATGATTACCTGATATGTCTTTGCATGAATCTTCAATTTCTGTTATATTTGTAGTATTTTGAGTTAAACCAGATTTCGAAGAGGTAGTTTCACTGGCTGTTGATAAGATTTCTTGTTCTGTCTGTTGTGTGTCAGATTTCTTTCCGACGTGTAATTTCTCCTCATCGGGTATGTTCAATGAATTATTGCCCGATTTCGACGAACTTGATGTGTTAAGAGATCGCTTTCGTTTATTCTTTCCCATATCGAATTTATTTGTTTAATTGCGTAAAAGAAAAAAGTTTATTCAGATATTTTCCCGCCAAAATGGCGCGAAAACAACAGAAACAATATCTTGACCACAACCGCAATTAAGTCAAAAACTGCCGATTATCCGTTGATATTATTCATTTCTGATTATTTACTTGCAGGAAAGTCATTCGATGGATATAATTCCATAAAATCCGTAAAGTTTTCCGTGAAATCCGTAAAATTTCGTAAGTTTTCGTTTAAAAACAACGACGTAACGGTATTCGATAACCGCGTCCTCTAGCGAATCTATCCGGACGATTCCTTATTGTTACAACAAATCGATATAGGCAAAAGGCGAATCGTATTAAAGGTGTTTAAACTCAACGCATCATTTCTTCGTTTAGTTGTTTCTATAGTGCTTAACGACATCTATCGTTCTAAATTTTATCATAATTATCTTCAGCAGGTAGCATTGGTTAGCTTCTGTTTAACGACGCTGTGTCATAACAAAGATGACTAGAACACTGTGGAAGTGTTTAAATATCTATATATAGCAATACGGGGATTTGAACCCCGTCCTCAGTGTTGACATATTTTGAGCTTCTTGACCATTATAATATCGTGCAAACCCAGCAGAGGAAGTAACCAGAGTTTAGCGACATCTTACGGCTGTCATTCCAATTGTCGCTGATATTAGTTATGAAATCGTAGACTTCACATGGATATTGAGAAGCGCAGTAGTAGTTTCCAGTGTCTAGCGACATCTTACGGCTGCCATTCCGTAGATGTTGCCCTCATCTTTATCTAGACTTGAGCCTGGTATCACCCGAAGCGACATCGACGGAATTAATTAACTAACTAAATACACTAGGTCTTAGTCATGCATTAAAATTTTGGAATGGATCCACAGTTTAACGGCAGCTTATGACAACATAGGCCGTTTCCACCGACAAAGATTAGTTTTGGCATATTACAGCTTTTTGTCCACAGTTTAACGGCAGCTTATGACAACAGAGGCCGTTGACGCCGACAAAGATTAGTTTTGGCATATTACAGCTCTTTTTATTCCGAACTGTAATTATTTATAACATCGTTTTGAGCGTTTTAAGGGTGTCTAATCAGAGAGCCGCTTTATTCATGTATGTATATGTATGTATGTATGTATGTATGTATGTATGTATGTATGTATGTATGTATGTATGTATGTATGTATGTATGTATGTATGTATGTATGTATGTATGTATGTATGTATGTATGTATGTATGTATGTATGTATGTATGTATGTATGTATGTATGTATGTATGTATGTATGTATGTATGTATGTATGTATGTATGTATGTATGTATGTATGTATGTATGTATGTATGTATGTATGTATGTATGTATGTATTGTATGGTATGCAGCATGTGTGGAAGTGTATGTATAGTATGTGTAACCATGATGTGTAATTCAGTAGGCGCTCCCGACTACTGCTGTAGTCGGAGTTTCACGCCGAAGCAGCATGAGCAATTGCGAGTGAAGGACTTGCCCAGGGTCCCTACGCGGCGGCTTTTTGAGGTGGATTCGAACCCGCAACCCTCCAGCTGCAAGGCACCGAACATACCCCTATACCACCGCGCCCCAGTATATTGTGTTGTGTTGTGTGTTGTATTGTAGGCCTACTCCACGTTTTTAATGTATGTATGTATGTATGTATGTATGTATGTATGTATGTATGTATGTATGTATGTATGTATGTATGTATGTATGTATGTATGTATGTATGTATGTATGTATGTATGTATGAGCACTTGTTATAGCGCCCCTTCAAGATTTCCCATTCAGAGGCGCTCCCGACTACAGCAGGGTTAGAGTACGAGACTGCTTTCCCCGTTTTTTCTTGTTCTTGTTCTCCTCCACCACTACCACTTCCTTCCCTCATTTTCCAATTCTTCTTCTATGTCTTTCTCACATTCCTCTTCGTAAATTTCTTCTACTTAACATTCTTCTCATTAACAACATTCTTCGTGTTCACATTCTTCCTCTTAAAATTCATCTTTCAAACACTCTGCTAAACATTCCTCCTATATATTCAATCAATTCCATTCGAAAAATACCTTTGATGGCGTCATTATCAACGGCTCTGACAGTCATAAAATGTCGTTAAACGATTTTACAAATGATATTTACTTCGCAATTTAAATACTTTTTATTTGAAATCCAGGCGTTATATTGATCCTCGTACTTCCTTGTAAGTTCCAATTACATACTGGTTGTTTTTTTCTGTTTAACGACTAGCTGTGTGGTAACAAAGACCATTAGAGTCGCCCTCCTCCTTTATCCAGTGGCGGAGTTAATACATACTAGTGAAATGTTTCCCCTTTAAATATCGAAACTCGTTAATCACGTTTAATCATTCGGTTTTACATCCTGATGTCTTGTTCGGCAAAGTAAGTTTGCGTAAACGAACGAGCAGGCTGTCACGTGACGACGTCAAACACTGGAATGAAATAAATTAAGTTATTAAATATATTATTGTAGACAACAGCGTGTGAAATAAAAACTTCGAAATAGACAAACATCAGTTGAGTAGGGCAAGGAAAAAGGAACGAAGGCAGGCCAAGACTACGAAGAATAGACAACGTAAATGAAGATATAACATCCCTTGGACTTACTCTGACTGGAACACTTGACTTGATGATGACCGAGGACAGTGGAGATCTTTCATTCATACCTATCACCGTCAGAGGGCTGGCGTCGACCTCCTTCTTTTTATAGGCCTGAGACTGGCATTACCAGAGTGCAGTGGCAGAGTTTGCATGCGTACAATTATTTCAGAAGCTTTTGGGTTCATGTCGTAATGTTCTCAAGATGCTTGTATTACTGATATCCGAACCTATTATGAGATTTATTCTAGTCAATGTTAAAACCATTTTAAAGGTGTCTAAAGTGTATAAATATAATTGAGTTTACTTGCCTTTATGTGATCCAGACTGGAGTTGCGTTTATCCTTCAACATAACGCATCCAATCTTACATTTGAATAAACTCCGTCCCGCAATAAATTACCATAGTGCCAGTTCTAAGGCTGGCCAAAACAGGAGGGCGACGCTAATCATCTGTTTTTGACGCAACATCGTTATACAGTAAAATAATACCACTATTATAACTAAACTTATATATAACTCTGAGTTGGTGTAGTAGATTGTGACCGTTTAATAATTGATATTAAATCTAATTTGGAAACATTTAAGTTGCACAAAAAAGATGAACGTTCGATGTTTCTTGTGCAACTTAAATGTTTCCTAACAGAACGATTTAATTTTAGACACGAGCAGATGTAATTTATTTATTTCATTGTGACATTTTGCATCTCATGTGACCACACCCTCCACGTAGTAAAAACTTCTGACTTGTGCCATCTTCTCGCCATTAATTATTTTTAGTGCAGTTGTGTCTTCATAACCTTTGTCTTATTGCAATTAATTTTTACCCCACATTCCATCGAAATCAAATTAGGCGATCCATCACTCTTTGCAGTCATTCCTTATAATTAATTCGCAATCTTTGACGTCCTTAACATTAATTGTATATCAGTTAATTTTCTGGATTGCGTCTCTTCGTTCAATGGCGTCGTTCGTTAGCATGCTTATATAGTTGTATAGTGATAGTTACCGTTTAACGACATTGTGTTATAGCAAGGATGAATAGCGTCGCCCTCCTTCTTTTTTATAGTCTGACACTGGCATTACCAGAGTACGGTGGCAGAGTTTGCAGGCGTTTATTTAAGAGGATTTTGGGTTCATGTTGTAATGTTCACAAGACGATGAGTTTTCTCAAAGAGGCGATTTATAAATGTACATTTTACACATTTGATTACTACTGATGCTGTTAGCGTGGCTATGTCATAGCAACGATGATTAGCGTCGCCCTCCTCTTTTATCCAGGTTTGGGACTGGCACTGTACGTGTACAGGAAGTGCCAGCTAAATCTGGATTACTTTTCAGTGTTTAACGACATCCTGCGGTTGCCAGAACCGTTGACAATGACACCAACGATGGAATCTACTTCGCTTGATTGGTTAAGAGTTTCACGACATCTTTTGGCAACAAAGGTCGCTGACGTTGATAGAAATTATTTTAAACATTTCTTACTGTTCCTATGTCATGATACGATTTATGCCCGAGGGGGAAAAGAACGCACTCGATTGGATAACGTTAGCACAAATATTTATAATTTAATGTTTACGCGTCTTAAATGTGTCTAAATGGAAGTTCTTCAGTGAAGTTATTGGACTGCCTCGACCAGATATGCCAACTCTAACTCGTCGTATAATTTACTTTACAGTAGCATTCACTTGTCTTATCGCTCGAGGTCTCCGGATTTCTTCTGCAGCCAAAAAGTTAATTAGCAGAAATATCAGTTAATTTAGACGCGATTGATCTAAATTCAGAAATTTTAATGTTTAACTGTGAATCCAACGATGGACCGTTGAATACTGACTAGATACAGCGCTCGTCAATAAAGTGGTGCCCTACGCTTGGCTTTCGAGTGGCACTTTATAAGTTTTGAGACTACGATTACGAGTTAGTAATCATCTGACGTTGTTCTTTGCTTATGACTTCTATCTTCTATTTTCCGCTCGTTCTTGCAACACCGGAGTTTTTCTATGAAGTGTAGAGAATTTCAAACTATGCGTTACATGCAAGATTGGAAGGAAAGAGAAACAAAGGCAAACCAAGACTACGCTGGATAGATAATACAAATGAGGAAATAACATCACTTGGACTAACACTTAGGGAAGCACTGGACATGGCAAATGTTCGATAACTATTGAGAACGTTAATTTGTACCCATCGCCGCCAGAGTCTGCATGAGACTAAGCAGCGTCGGTAGTGTTGGAGCGTCGTCCGCAGCACACGTTAACGCCACCGCTGCCCAGAAGTCCCTCATTAGTTGAAGGTGACGCACATCCGGCTATCCTTCTAGTCGCCGGGTGCACGTAGAACAGATATTCGTCGATATGATGCTGTCAGCTACAACAACATCGGCGACGTCACCAATTTATGCATCATAAAACAATTATTAATTAAGATAACGTTAAGACATTTATCCTCCATGTAGTAGTTTCCAGTGTTTAGCGACATCTTGCGGCCGCCAGGGCAGTTGAGGTCATCCCTCTTCTTCATCCTTACATGGAGCTGGCACCACCCGAAAACAGTGGTCATGGAAATAATTAGAAGGCGAAGAATTCTTAGCGTCCGAGGAATACTGTTTAAATGAATTTAAACGGTGATTATTTAAAATGGCACTATTAATAGTCTAACGACATGAGTGTCACCTATAGAGGTCCTGAGTGGCCGAGTGGGTTGGTAGCCCGCGCACCACGTCGGCGCCCCGGGTTCGATTCCCGGTCGGTCGGTTTATCAGAGATTAATTTCTCGGATCTTTACTGCGGGTGGCTCGGTCGCAATATAAATGTTGAGTACAATACAATACAACTGGGGCGTGGTGGTGTAGGGGTATGTTCGGTGCCTTGCAGCTGGAGGGTTGCGGGTTCGAATCCACCTCAAAGCCGCCGCGAGCAAAATCCTTCACTCGCAATTGCTCATGCGCTTTGGCGTGAAACTCCGATTCAGCGTCCGCGCAGTAGTCGGGAGCACCTCTGAATAGGAATCTGGTAGGGGCGCTAAAATAAGTGCTCAAATACAATACAATACAATAAACGAAGTAAAACAATATTTTATTTAACGCAAGTATTATTATTATAATATGATAGGACGTGTTATTAAAGGTGTGTAATATTGGATTTTATTTCATATACTAGCGTCCATGTTCAACGACATCTGGCGGCAGTCTGTTTGTCCCTTTTTGTATTGTATTGTATTGTATTGTATTTGAACACTTGTTATAGCGCCCCTCACAGATTTCCCATTCAGAGGCGCTCCCGACTCTGCGCGGACGCTGAATCGGAGTTTCACGCCGAAGCGCATGAGCAATTGCGAGTGAAGGACTTGCCCAGGGTCCCTACGCGGCGACTTTGAGGTGGATTCGAATCTGCAACCCTCCAGCTGCAAGGCACCGAACATATCCCTAAACCACCGCGCCCCAGTTGTATTGTGATGTGTTGTATTGTGTGTTGTATTGTACTCCACGTTTATAATGCGACCGAGTCACCCGCAGTAAAGATCCGAGAAATTAATCTCTGATAAACCGACCCCACCGGGAAGCGAACCCGGGCAGGCGCCGACGCAGCGAGCGGAAACCAACCCACTCGGCCACGCAGGATCCTTACGTTAACATTACAGGCCATCAGGGTATATATGGCTGAATGATTGAACGTGATTGACGGGCATTTATTAAAAAACCTGGAGACATTTAAGTAGTATGAAATTGGAACACTGTGAACCCGGAAACATATCCTTTGACACTAGATTATAGAATGTAAGCGCTCAATATAGACACCTTTAAAACAATTTCAATTAAGATATATCATCCTCAATTGAGAGTCCGCCACTACCCTATTAACCCTCGGGCTACCATAGCGGGGTGGTTGCCACCCCCGCCCCCTAGGTTTTTTAGCAGCATCAACGATGGACTGGTCAAAGCGCGCCGAATTCACAGGATCTTAACCCAGTCGACTGTAGCATATGGAGTGTGCTGCAGGAGAAGGTTTACCGCTCCAGTATAGCCAACGTCCACGAACTCAAAACGCGTCTGATCGACGAGTAGGCGCGCTTTGACCAGTCGATCGTTGATGCTGCTATCGGCCAGTGTCGTCGCCGTCTAAGCGCTTGTGTCCTTGTAAGCGGGGCACATTTCGAAGCACCAATTCTAGCACTTTTAACCAGATCTGTCATATTAATTAAAAACTCTGCTAAGTAAACCATATTTTACTTTACTGCGTGCTACTTAAGTCGTCAGATAGTTTGTTGCATGTAATAAAATTTAAGCGTTATATACAAAATTGGTACATCTGTGTTTAACAAGGTAGTGCGGTGATATGAGTCAGGTGAGGTGGAAAATTTATGTATAACACGAAATTTCAGCCATTTTGCCATCTACCTACCAAAAATTATTAAAATTGGTGGAAATTTGACGAAGTTCTGACAGAAACAATTTAGCACAGTTTATTTTGAGACACGGTGTAGATAGTGCAAGTGTTGAAATATCTATAAACCTTTGCGGGGATTTGAACCTCGCCCTCAATGCTGATATTTCAGCTCCTTGATCATTTCACTACGCGAGGTATCGTGCAAATCGAACAGCTGTGACCTGTGTTTAGCGACATCTTACGGCTGCATGGGACGTTGACGCCGTTCGTCTTCTTTATCTAGGCTTGGGGCTGGCACCACCCAAAAACGACCGTGGTATATCAAACTAACTGCATACGGTATTTCAGATTATGAATTAAACGCCAATCATAACTGGATAGAATTATAACATCGGGTAATGCGTTTTAAGGGTGTCTTATTAGACAGCCGCTTTATTGGGTGTTCGTAGGCATAATTATTACGGTACTCAGATCGTTGACTTTACTATAACATTGTGCACTTTTGCTAATCCGGCCCAGCACGCGATTGAAAGCAATTAGTGAAAATATAGCTTGGAGATTTTCATGAATCAAAATACTCTTTACGGCTTCGTCCTATTATGACGTTTGGTTGCTAATGGCAACTAGCTTGGCTTCACAATACTCTTCACGGCTTCGTCCTATTATGACGTGTGGTTGCCAATGGCAACTAGCTTGGCTTGGATGGTATCGGGTGAGTTGACAGCTAGCAGCTGTAATATGTCTTTGAGCTGTAATATGCCAAAAACTAATCTTTGTCGGCGGCAACGGCCTATGTAGTCATAAGCTGCCGTTAAACTGTGGACACACGCTAGCAGCTTCGTCACAAGAACCCGGACAATGTTGCAGAGAAAGATGAGATTACCCTTAAAAGAACAAACAAAGCTTCATTTGCATTAAAGAACAAACAAAGCTTCATTTATGTTAACGCATAAAAAGATAACTTCGTTAGATATATTTGAGAGCCGTGGATTTTTCACACCTTAAAAGTTTGTGAGGCAGGATATTCAGCTGTAACGCAAACGCATTAAGCAGAAGACAAAACACGTTTAAAAAATTGAAACGGATACTCTGAAGCAAACATTCATAACACCTTTTTAAAGGAACAATCGTACGGTATTATAGCGCTGTGAGCCGCCCGTTAAGGTGAATCACACAGTAAAAGCTATAATCTACCCCCACTACCCTACCTGTTGTAGTGCCAGTCCCAAGCCAGGAGAAAGAAGGAGGATCACGCTAATAATCTTTGTTGTGGTGATTATATAATAGAGCTGTAATATGCTAAAAACTAATCTTTGTCGGCGGCAACGGCCTATGTTGTCATAAGCTTCCGTTAAACTGTGGACACGCACATATCTTTATATTAACGGCTCGATTGGGTGCCTTTTGCTGGTTATGTAAGGTGAGCGTCAATGGCTCGGGCAACATAAGATGTCGTTAAAGAATAGACACTACTAGTATATTGGATAGAGCGCTTGCCTCGTAATGAGGAGAGTACGGGTTCGATCTTCCTCCTCTGAAACGGTTACTGTGTAGGAACCTTGAGCAAATCATTCACTCACAATTGCTCAGCGCCATCGATTGGTGCTTGGTCATTAGATAGCAGGGCTTAATAAAATATAATTACAGTAGGGGAGACTTGGCACCCTTGATCCCTGGGCACCCTTGATCCCTCAGTCATTTTGCCTTAATAATTACTGATGTATTGAAGAAAGGCAGTGAATAATTCTGATTACGTTTATTGCCTTGACCTTCTTCCTGTCTTTTAGCGTGGTTAGAGTGAATAATAAATTTACATAAGTAGGCCTAATTAAAGCAAAATGACTGAGGGATCAAGGGTGCCAAGTCTCCCCTACTTCCGTGTTCTTCTGTTGTGAGCTGTTGATTCTTTGTTTGCCGCAGGTCTTCCTATTCTAACGACGATTCTCTACACAGCAGTCCGCGCCAACAGCAAACCCGAAGCACAAATGTTAATCTAATCTAATCTAATTCAATCTAATCTGATCGAAACCAATCTAGGCTAGTTCTAGCTGGATCCAGTTATTCTTGTTTAATATTATCTAATTTAATCCAGTTCAATAATTAATCACTTATTAATAATTAATCGAAACTATTGCAATCTAGTCGCATCAAATCTAATCCAATCTAGTCTAATCAGTTATTATCCTGTCCAAAAATAGAGCCTTATCTAGTCCGGTCCAATCTCGTCTACTCCAGCTCCAAAATATACCAATATAATATTTTAAAACTTATAATATAATAATATATTGTTTGATTATTTGATTACTTTTGTTTTGTTTGGTTCTGCATGTAAATAGGATGACTTGTTATTATAGAAAACGAAAAATTATGTAAATACCTGTATAAAAATATTGTAAAAATATTGTAAAAAGAGCCTAAGGCCATAAAAGAGTCTGAGAAGGCCACACAAAAAATCAAAATGACTTTCAAATCATTAAAGTCAATTAAGAGAGAGAGAAAAAAAGAGCCAGCGAAGGCCAAATTAATGACTTAACATTAGAACGTCGGCTCTTTTCTATCACCTAAAACGTCGGAACGGGTCATTTTTGACCCATACAGTTTCATTAATAGAGACCATGTATTTTTTAACGATAATTCTTCTGCAGCGGATAATTCCGCCCCATGAGTAATATTTTGGATACAATATCGCGGCAGGAGACTTTTGCGCATGCGTATCCTTCGGCGCATGCGCATTGTCCAATCTGTGTTACTTATATCAATTGGCGTCGTGAGGGTCGGTTTAGGTCAGATTAGGCGTCATGCCTTCATCAACAGAAGTTGTGAGGGTTGGTCAGTTGTGAGGGTTGGTCAGAGTCAGGATTAGGGTTATTGTCGTCATTAAATAAAATGCTAAACACTTTCCGCCGCAGAAGTAATTTCCTCATGCGCTGCGTGGCGGAATCTTCCGCCGTAAAAGCACTGCGCATTTTTGCAAGAGCCCTGAAAATAACTGAATGATTTACTGATCTCATTGTAATAAGCTTTCAGAATGCCAAACTTTTAATTTATTTATGCTTCCCCTAAAGTGCCTGAAGCACTAATTAGAGGCGTCAAGTTCCTCAAGCGATACTGACCCTGATTCGTCTCCCAGACACGCTCGTGCTTCTGTTTCAGTGCATCGTTGGATGATATCACGCATCATGCCTTCATCAACAGAAGTTGAAACGCGATCAAAATATAGGGCCTAATCTTTTCTTATTTGTTGTGTCGCAAACAGCGTTAGTCCTGAAACTTCGCGGAGCACGTTCTGACTGCTCAGCCTTCCACGAGGTGCACCATCGGGTGAATTCAAAATCCAGACATTGCCATCCCTTTATGCTTCCCTGGTTTCTGTAGCTGTTACATTTGGGTTGTCACGATGGATGAGTGATCCCTCTGTAACTACGACCTCGTCCTCGACCCCCATGCACCCCCTCGACCACATGCACGCACACTTCCAGAGATAGGAACTTCAGGATTTCTAATGCCAACGGTTCGTCTTGCCTCTAACAGACAGGTTTTGTATTCCGGTATCTGAGACAGAGGCCTCACTATCATTGATTTCCGATTCGATAGAAGTGCCCTCACCGATTTCTTGAATCAAACGAAGGGCTTTGTTTGCTGTATGCATTATAATCGAACACGACATTTTAGCGCAGGTGTCGTTAACCCTCAGATAGGCCTATAGCTGTTTTTATATCAATTGTGTTTGAAACAATAAAAAAAACTGTTTACAAATGGGGGAAGAATGTGAGCTTTGTAATGCCGTCATAAATATGTAAGGTTAATATAAGATATACACTAGAAAAATAGGCATTTGCAGTAATACTGCTATGGGTCAAAAATGACCCCAATCCGACGTTCTAGGTATTGGCTACTCTAACTCCTAAACCTGACCCGCTATTAATAAGATTTTTCTTCTATGCCTTTGCGGCCACAATGCCATAGATGTCATAAAATATTTTCCTTTAATAGTTACTGGGTGCTACATGGCACGCTCGCAAAGTGCGCTATGGGTCAAAAATGACCCACGCCGACGTTCTAGTGTTAAATCATTAAAGTCATTTCAGAAAAAAAAAAAAATATATATATATTTATAATAAAAGAGCATAATGTGCAAAAATGTAAAGAAAATAAAGAAGAAAACTATTCAAAGACGTCAACGGCCATAGAAGCCATAAGACGACGTTAAACTCTGGAAAAGCAAGCCAAAGACGATTACTTTTGAATCAGTAGGCCTTCTATTCGGCATTGGAAACATTAGCCATTTCACGGGTGAAATTGCATGAAATTATAAGAAATATAGGAGAATGCAAAGAGGAATGCAAAGAACGCGAAGAAGAATGCGAAGTAGAATGAGAGGAAGAATGCAGGCTGATAGAAAATGATGAGGTAGGGGCGCAGATGAAGCAGAAATCTCGAGACAAATTTCTACAGTTGAGAGATTTAACCCATTACTGCATGACTTTTCAAAATTGTGCCAAATTTTGAAATTCAGCACCTGATGGCATTTGTACAAGATATGTGAACGGTTTTTGCCAAAGAAATGAACTTTTTTTAGTTTTGCATGTTTCTAAACGCGTCCCATATATGGGACGCTATGCAGTATGCACGAATGGCTACATGAAATCATATATGGGTGAATCAGTCAGAAACGTTTATGATAACTGCATAAACAGTATGAACTGTAACTGTTATTACTGCAGATGAACTGTAACTGTTAAAACAGCAATTTTATATCTGAATTATTGCAAGTAATCGGCAGAATGACATAATTACAATGAAAATTACTCCAAAATATAGCACCGAGATTACTGAACATTATAAAACAAAGAAACGCTACAGTAGAACAGACAGAATAAGCCATGGACCAGTCTTTAACTCTTTGTCATTGTGAATGCCATGACGTTCTTGATGCGCAATGCTACTTTGAGTAAAAGTCAGCAAAACAGCGATCGTGAACGGCAACGGTACATTTCTCGCAGACCGTCTTTGCCTTCATACCGCAGTGGGCACTGGGCACATAATGCGCTGAGTGGCGATTCGTTGGATGAAATGATTATGTCCATCAAATTTAGCCTCAGCTGGTACTCGTTCATCCAATGGTTGACCGTGACTTGTACTTTAGCACATATGCCTGTTAGTTTACAGTACTACTGATCTTCGGAACTGCAGAAGTGCATGACATTGGTTGTGCATCAGAGGCAGGAGTTTGCCGGTAAATCAGCCACGAATTCTGCACTGCCACATCCACTTGGTATAGCTGCCACCACCATTTCTTGCATCTGATGCCGATCTGGTACTGCTGTATGTTCTGATCCATGCGATCATTCCCGCCCATTCCCTAGTTGTACTTGGCGATAAGACATGGCTGTGCTACTGATATTTCACAGTTCTTCGCAACTGACCAACGCTTAGTATGTGCGATTGGATGAACACCAAAAGTGTTGGATGCAATGGTGACAATGATATTGTCCTGCCATCTGACTACGATAGTTCCGGAAGTCACAGCTTGAACAGAGTTCGGAGGTTGGCTGGCAGATGCTTTAGTTTCGCGCTGCACTGGTCGCTGACGTTTACTGCATCGCTTGCGAGCAATGTCACTAACTGCAGTTCCTGAGCTGCCAGCTTCCTTGCTAGGACCTTCTTCATATCCAATTTCTTGATCACCATCTCCACGATGAACAACCATGTGTGCCTCTGCCTGCAAAGCGTTGCGCGGCAAATCAACTATTCCGCCACCATTTTCCGCACCTCTATCTTGATCACTGTTGTCACTGTCAATAGGAGGATCAATGTAAATGTCAGCACTCGTGAACGGTATATCTATAAACATGCAACAACAGAACAACAAAAGTTCATGTAGCCTTTCATGCATAGCGTCCCATATATGGGACGTCAAGATCGCGGACCAGTGTCAGCAAATACAAACAGCAGAAATTGAAATAATTCAATATATATGTGGAAAACATCTGTAAGAAAGCGAATGTAGAAAGAAAAAAATTATTAAAAAATATGCATACCTCTTTGAACGCGGCATAATAGAAGTTAATTATCGAAAACTTTTTGCAGTTGACATCAACTGAAACACTTCAACTGTATCAACTTCCGGGTTACTGGACGAGTCCATTGTGTAGGGATGGGTAATAAGAATTTGGCGATATAACACAAGTAACGAAATATAAACAGTTACCAGTCTGCCAGGCTGTTTAGCATACCGTCCCATATATGGACGCTATGCGTTAATGGGTTAAACCCCCGTCATCCCGATTGAGAATCGAGCACGTTAAATCACGTACAGCACTTGTGATTATGGTTGGGCTGAATGTTGATCCGGAAATCGGTTCAGACCGGATTATTCACTAATCTTTACTGATCGGATTCGCATAATTATCAGGACTACAGATCCAAACACAAGGAAAAGTGATATTTTTGGGCAAAAACAAATATCGTTCTTCGTTAATACACATAATTTATAGTAACCAGTTCTGGCGACCTCCGGCGGTAAATTTTAATCTTTATCATTGAAAGTCTGTTTAAAATCATGAAATTGTGTCTCGATTCACTCGACGCGTCAACAAAATGGCGAACTTTCTTAAACCACGCGGTTTCAAATATTATTTTCATATTTAGTTTATTTTAAGTTATTAATTTATTATATCTTTTAAACTGAAAAGAAATAATAATTATTGTCCATTGATCGGATGGAATCCAGATTCGGCCGAAAAACCATTCCAAACATCCGGTTACTATCCGGATTCTGTAATCTGCACAAAATGCCAATTATGATCCTACTTGTGATAATAATAAATTATTATTTTTGCATGGAATTATTTTTACGAAGAAAAATGTACAAGAATTTTTCATAACGACGTCACGGTCTTTGAACTTTCATGCCTTTGGATGAAGCTAAATAATTGTTGTTGGTGACCAATAAACTGTAAAGTCGATGGCAGTCATATGATTACTTCAAAAGATTGGTCCTAAGCTGTGTTATATATTTGTATAATCATCTAAATCTGCAGTCTGAGAGTAAAAATGTGATATAGAGTGTTCGAGCATAATTATGGTCAACAGTTATCTTCGCATATACTAGGGATGAGCCGATTGGCCTTTTTTGCCGATGTCCGATTCCGATTAGTTGGCCTGCATTGTTCGCCGATTCCGATATTGATCCGGTCAATGGGCAATATTCACCTTAATTTGGTTCTAGGTACTGTTACTAAACAGCCCGACTGTCCGCCATTTTGATGATGAGTCGACCTCAACATTTTATTATTTGACACGGACTTTCGGTATTTAAGAATAAATATTACCGTAAGAGGTGGTCAAAGCAGGTTACTATTTTTGTATTAATGAAAACGGCATTGTTTTGGTGAAAAAATACCTTTTTGTTATTCGGATATTAAGGCCTGGGATCGCCGATTTCGATTAATTCCGATTAGTGCAATATCCGGCCAGAACCGTTTAACGAACGGAAATTCGGCTCCGTAGCATAGTTATTCTAGCAAATGCTCTTATTTTTTACACACCTTTAACACACTATTCCCGATGTTATAATGTTTCTCATATATATGCAATATAAATAATTCGTCATGCCCTTAGTTCATCGTGTATTTGAAACAACAGTCTGTTATCGTTACACATAATGCAAATGCTATCTTCATATAACTTTAAATCACTTTTTCCGACGTTATTTGAACCTCGTCCGAAATGTTGATACTTCAGCTCCTTGACGATTATGCTATAATACAAACCCAGCAGTGGTAGCATTCTCCAGTGCTTAGAGACATCTAACGGCAGCCAGGGACGTTGTCATCGCCCCTCTTCTTTATCTGCATGCACACTTGGGGTTAGCATCACCCGAACATTTATTAACGATGAAGTTACTTTCAGTTTTAGTTAACTCAAATAACACTGCTCTCGGATAAGTTTTTCGATGTATGGTTAGTTGCTGCTAAACGAAGTTGTGTCATAACAAAGATGATTAGAGTCGCCCTCCTAATTTCTACAGATTTGAAACTTGTACTGCCAGAGTACGGATAGTGGCGGATAACAATGGGCAAAATTCCTTACTTCACTACTAAAACATTACAGATAGAGAATGCCCAAGCTGGTTGGTTAGCTGCAGTTTAACGTGTCTCTGTCATAACATAGAAAATTGGCGTTGCCCTCCTCTTTCCTCGGGGGTTTTGACTGGCACTGTCAGACTGCGAGCACAGTTTAACGGCAGCTTATGACAACATAGGCCGTTTCCGCCGACAAAGATTATTTTTGGCATATTACAGCTCTAAACTGCTGAGGCCAATTGAATATATCTACAAATGGCATCTAATTGAAGGCGTCTAAATTCAACTTTCATTTGGTTGGTTAGTTGCTGTGTAATAATAAATATGAGCAGCGTCTCCCCCTTTCGCTTGGCTTTTAACTGGCACTACCAGTGTACGGGTAATGGTAGTAGCTTTAAGTTTAACGATACTGTGTGATAACAAAGAACATCAGCGTCGCCCTCCTCCTTCCGCCAGGTTTGGGACTTGCACTGCCAGAGTATGAGTAGTGGCGGAGTAACTACGGGTAATGGTTCTAAATTATTATTTTGATTAATTTAATTGAATCAATTCAGTGGCATTTACGGCACCAATCTGTTTCTATGATCATTGATCACACACTCTCACAACACTGTTCTGCACAGATTCTTATTAGTTAATTATAATAATCGAATTATTTTTTGTCAACATGATTGAGAACATGATTAACACTGTATCCACTCCAATAAATTTTGTTTTATTTGATTTATCCAAAACTTTTAAAACGCCTTCCCTGGAGGTAGATGTAAAACATCGACCTTATTAACTATACGTAATTATAACATGGTGCGTTTTAAGGGTGTCTAATTAGAATGCTCTTATTCAATGTTTAGCGACATCTAACGGTTGCCAGGATCGAGAAAGTTTGCCTTGCATTAATAATTTCAATGAATTAAAATTCGACAAATCCAGAGCTTAACGACATCTTGTGGCAACAAAAGCTGGCTGTTGACTTCGGCAAATATTATTTTGGCATTATGCGCAGGCGGCAAAGAAAACTAGGATTATGGGCTGAAGATTGTTAATTCCGTCTGCTGCACTATTCTGCAATTATGCCAATAATTTTGTTATGAAGGCTTCGTTAAACAAACGTCATCAAAAGTAGCCTTATTTGAGCGCAACAGCTAAGACTGTTAAGCCACCCCACCCGTGCGATGTTTTGCTATGATGCTGAACATCTATGTAACCAAGGCATCGTTAAACAAACGTCATCAAACGTCACCGTATAATAGGGCAATAGTGTTCTGGTTACGGCCCTGGGCTGTCCTCTGAGATGTATTACTGAATAGGCCTATATGTTCGAGCATATGTAGCCTACAACAGCTTCCGTACACATAAAAGAAATACTCTCATCAAACACCTTTATTACGCTTTCCACGACGTTATTTATAATTCACAGCTCCTACTACGTTTATTCACATATTCTCGGCTTAGGTTTAGTGTAGTCGTGTTTAGGAAACATATTTTGCCCTTTTAGGGTGAAAACTGTACAACAATAATAATAATAACGTAGTGGATCCGTTCACGCCCCGGACGTTAGCGGAACCCCAGTACTACATTCACGACATTCACATTATTGGCTAAAGCATGTCACGTGAACTTGCTCACCTCCCTTGGAATTTTGAAATGGCGGACATCTTGACGGTCGGTTAGGGTCAAGTTAGGCGTAGTGAGGGTCGGTTATGGTCAGGGTTAGAGTTAGTGTCGTCATTAGAAAACATGGTGACCAATCTTCCACCGCATTCGGGAATGTTTATCGATAAACGTGCAAAAAATCATGTGACATGCATTGACCATTAATTGCTTAGCGGGCGTGATTTTAGTCCCTGTGTTTAGGCTCACGTCGGGCGTGACTCTATCCACGACCATTTATAATTTCATTTCTTTCCTTCTAAATCTGGTTGGTTGCTTTAAAGCGACACAGTATCAAAATTAAGGTGATTAGCTTCGCCCTCCTGCTTTCTCTGGGCTTGGGACTGGCACTACAAGAGTATGGGTAGTGGCAGCTAAATCTGGATTACTTTTCAGTATTTCACGACATCTTGCGGCTGCCAGAGCCGTTGACAATAACGCCCGGGTTTTACGCATATATTGCGGAGTTAACGTTTACGAATCTTTTATAGACTACAGGTAGACCTTACGAAAGGTGTCTAACATGTCGGTCGTTCAGTGACTTATTTGGATTGCCTTGGTTGTAAATGTCAACACTCATCTTGTAATAATTATTTACCTTCTAATTGCAATTACTTTTCGAATCGCTGGATGTCCACGAATTTCATCTCCAGCCAAAAAGCTGATTAACAGTAAATAAGATTTATTCACATGCACTTAATAAAAGATCAGAAATTTATTATATCTAACTTATTATGCCTTACTTACTTACTACTTACTGACTGACTTACTTACTTAGTCCGACGGCTTAACGATCTACCGTTGTTGTTTTACTACTTAGCAATTGGAACTCTGTGCAGAATAGGTTTATCTAACGCTCGGCTGGTAATTTGTCCAACTAGCCATTCGCACACTAAATTATAGAATGAATACGTTCAAATTAGGCACCTTTAAAACGCTTTCAATTTGAGGTATATGTTACTCAACAGTTACTGAGTTTCGTCGTCAATCTCCAAAAAGCTGTAATAGGCCCCTATGCCAAAAATATTCTTTGTCAGCGGAAACAGCCTATGTTGTTATAAGCTGCCGTTAAACTGCGGATCCATCCATCCGTCTTCAATCTCCCGAGTTCCTGAATTGACTAAAGTAGTCAATAACCTTTGGTTAAAGAATTGATTGCAATTTCACTTAGAAATTAAAATAATGCCACTCGTTGAACAGACTAGGCGATGTCTTAGCGAGTTTATATGTTAATTTTCAACAAGAAAATACATTAATGAGTAAGCCAAACAGTGCAAAGAAAACTAGAAGAGTCCCCTGTGCCAGGCCCACGCACACATGTATATCCAACCAACGGATCCCATCCATAGCCAACAGATAGCATCCAGTCCAAAGTCTACATGTACAAAGCAGCGACGATAGTGTTCATGTGGCTACAGACGGTAGCATCCACGACACACGTTAACGCCACCTTCCATCTTTCCCCCATTAGTTGCTGGTGACTCACAGCCGGCCATAGTGTTGTAGCGACGACAGGTTTAGTAGGGTCCTCATTACCGCCTCTCAGTAGTCCCTCATTAGTCGTATGTGACGCTAGTCTGGCTATCTCTTGAGCCACCGGGTGTACATAGAACAAGCCTGCCTGTCGGTTAATCGAAACTCCACCCATGACTCTCGGCCGCGGTCACTCCAAAGACCCACGTAAATGCAATGGCTTAACGTGGGGTTTCAGCGCCCAGGGGCAAGAGTTGATGACTGGGCCACTTTTAATTTTCTTGCTGACCTTTAATCGTTCTTGTCATTATGCTGTGTACCACTGAAAGCTAATTTTGCGACCCTGGTGATGCACTAAAGGGGGCGGTTGCTCCCTCTACTCCTTCGTTAAGCCACTGCGTCGATCCCAATAGAGGATGGCTTAGGCGGCCCATAGATGACGCAATCGACGAAGGGCAAACATAAATTATAGATCAGAAAATAATCATTTAACCTTTATTTACCCACTATGCCTTTTAGGTGGAATTTTGAGATGGCCCTTAGATATGTGTTGTATGTTGATGGTATTAACACAGAAATGACAAGCTTTTAGTGAAATTTCACATTTAAGGTCATTTTTGGGATGTTCCAAAAATGGAACGTTGGGTCATTCCCACTAGCATTTTTTTACAATGGCAGTTCAACATGAATACACGATACAATATTGGCTTATGCAAAAGTTATTGAAAACCAGTTTGTTTAAAGGTATGAAAACTTTCAGAACAGTTCACTTGAAGTATCTTGAGGCACCTGACACATTCTTTGGTAGTTTTTTCTTCAAAAAATAGAAAAAACAACGAGCCTGGCTAATTAAAGACATGTATTGCTCGATTCCATCGCAATGTGTCATGACAACCTTTGACGTCCCTGAGCACTTTTTCACAGGATTTACAGTATTGATACTGCTGGAACATGCCACTACATTGTTATCTGACTACCTAACAACAACAATTTTGGCATGACATGTGTATTCAAATGTACCTCTTTCTTGTTTTGCAAAAATTTTCTTGTCATTCAGAGGTGCTGTTCCGGTTCGACCATCACGGACATCATGTCCGTGATGGTCGAACTGGAATAGCACCTCTGAATGACTGCTGTCCCACGCCTCAACTTAGACTGAAGACTGTAACTAGTAAAAAGATTGACAAATAATAACATGTGATATGGTTTCCTGTGATGAGTTAGGCAAAATTCATGGCAACGCGCTCACCAAAAGTGGTTTATGTGGGTCGCCTACTCCTGCCACAATAAATAATTGTTTCTTGATATGGATGAACATCCTATTCCTGAATAAGACATCCAGATCTTATAACTAAATCTGATTGGCTTTCCTCTTATAAACTTCTCTTACCCATGATGTCCATAGTTAGGCACCCACCGACTCACAAATGCTAAGTTTGAAATGAACAATTCCAAATTGCAAAGATTTGTGTTACCGGTACTGATCAAATAGTGCACACTCTGCCATTCTAGAGAGATCTCTTGGCAGCTGCATGCTTGGCAGTATACATCCTCCATTCATGGATTTAGACATTGCAGTTGCTATAGCTATTAGACTGCATCAGGTACTCAACTGTGTTGCAGTTATTGCGTTATTTTCTAAAAACTCCAATTTAATATATGTACTAATTATTACAAAATCAGTGTTAAAACAAAGGCATATATAAGGTGTTTTACGGGTGGGGTCACCCTAAATAAATTGCCGAAATTTTTTTCTTTGCAATTATATGCGAAATACAAAAAACTGAACTTTTTCGACCATTTCCATGGAAACCCCAGAAAACATACCCCCGAAATTTTTCCTGGCTACGCCCCTGGTCAAAATAAATTAAATGAAACATAATATTAAAACAAATTAATGATACCGGTACATGCAACAATCCAACAGTATATACTGGCAAATTAGGAACAAGGAACACAATAACCTCACATTGGAATAATACTAATGAGAGTGCACCAACGTTCCAAAAATGGAACATGCTTCAAAACTGGGTTTTTTCTTCTAGAGTTTTGCTTCTTTTTCGTTAATTTTGATTTTTATCACTGACTTTAGATATGAGTCAACAAAATACAACGTGTCTCACCTGTAAAATAATGACACAAATATTTATTTCAACTTCCTAAAAGATTTTTCTCAAAAATCACAAAATTCGTCAAAATTACGCATCTGTAGCACAAAAATAAATAAAGTCAATAAGAAAATTACCACTGTTTTACATTCTCCATTCTTAGATCTTTCATTTTAAGTGCAAATATAATAAATTTACCAAGGCAGAATTATTTTTTTAAACATTACAAATTATGTTCCAAAAATGGAACGTTGGTAAAATAAAGGTTAAGCAACAACGCAACTCTGCCCAACGAAGTGATGTTTTCCTTCACCTCCAACTTCCCCTTCTTCCCTTCTCCTCTCCCTCCGTTGATTTCATGCAAAATTAATATGATACTGACGAGGTTATTTGCAACATATTACAATAGGCTAAGTAGATACGATAATGTGAAGACATCTATCATTATTGCGGCAGTTAGCGTAAATATGAACGAATACACAGCCATTATTCTTCGTTGCCTAAACCTAAAGGGAAAACATATTTCGGCCAAAGGCCAGAAAGTGGTTGTTACTGGACTTCACCGTCTCAATATCAAGCTGTAGGGCCAAGTCTTTTGCTGGGATGGGTCGGATTTTACGGAATCTAAGAATCAACGAATGCATACATTGTCACTATAAACTTTCTTTCTAACTGTTTGGTTAAATGGAAACTAAAGGTGCTGTTTGTGAACATTAAATATTTGATGACCAGCTGATTATAACTATCTAAATCTGCAATCTGAGGGTGAAATTGTAATGCAAGGTGTTCGACCACATTATCAACTTCTACCGTCGCATTTATACACACCTTTAGAACACTTTGCGTGATATTATTTATATCTCTCAGCTGTCTAGATTCTGCATCTCTTTTTCTTTCCTCGCCAGTGTGTCATTGCGTATCGGAAACCTTTGAGGTTCGACGGTGAAACTAAAGGAAAATTATAAGAATCTATATTTAGATAGGAGACCTAAGAGGAGAGATGACACTGGGGCAAAGAGCGGCGAGACAGAAAATGATGTATTTTGGCCATGTGATGCGGGCAAACGGCATGGAAAAGGAGATGATGCTGGCGTGTGGGGAGGGAAGACGAGGAAGAGGACGACCAAGAAAGTGATGGATGGAGGAGATACACGAGGCAACGAAGATGAACCTTCTGGAACTGAGAGAGGCGACGAGGGATCGGAACGCATGGAGAAGGCTAACTATGACGGTCGCTAGGATTCAGCGAATCGACGGCACAAGGTGACAAGGTGATATTTATAAGGAAAACATATATTCGTGTTACAGTTGTTCACAGATGTAGCCTCTGCAGATCTGTTCCACACCACTCTTCAATGTCATCTGTCCATTCTCCATGCGGTCTGCCTGACTTGGTCCTGGAACAGCCTTCCGGGTAATCTGTGAAATAAGCTGCTTCTTTCTTTCTTTCTATGTCTCTACACGTATTTCGCAAACGGTTGAAGACCATTCTGTTCGTTTGTGGTCTTGTATAACGACGGCTTATGTGTACTATGCCTGTTGACGTTTAGACTTCGTTTCTTTCTCTTCTAGGACTGGTTAGAAGCTCTTTAACGACGCATTGTCATTAAAGAGACAACTAGCGTCGCCCTCCTCATTTCTCCAGGCTTGAGACTGGCATTAGAAAGGTATAGGGAGTGGCGGCTAAATCTGAATTACTTTTCAGTATTTAACGACATCTTGCAACTGACAGAGCCGTTTACAATGGCGCCATCAAGAATTGTACTATGCAGATAACAATTGCGTAACGTTAACAAAATTATTTATACTCTAAATCAAAATTGTTTTAAAGGTGTCTAAATTGAGGTTCTTCAGCGACGTTATTGGACTGCCTAGGCAGTTGATGACAACTCTAACTCATCCTATAATTTACTTAATAATTGCAATTATTTGTCGTATCGCTCGAGTTTCCGGAATTCTGGTGCAAACAAAAAGGCTTAATATCAGAAAAGTTATTGACACGCTCATAATCAAAGATCAGAAATTTATTAAGTCTAACTCTGAGTTCAACGACATAACGATGGACCTTTGCTTTCTTTACAATTATCAGCTGATGTCATTTATTGTTATCACCTGAGATTTTTCTTTCGAATCTTTACCTCTTTCTTTTCCGCTCGTTCTTCCAACGCCGGAGTTTTCCTAAAATGAAATAGTTTAGCGTATAACGACAGATGTTGTTGTCAGGGCCCTTTAAAGAATGCTTTGGACGTGGTGTCTTGATATACAGGAGTTCAAATAAGACACCTTTAGTAAGAAGTGTAAAATCTGGTATACAAAGTCGTTCAGCGAAGACTGATGGTTTCAACTTAATGAGCGATTTGTAATATTGTAATTGGGAATTTATATAGCGTCGCTCGAGGGAGCTAAAGCAAATTAGAGGTGCTATCTTCGCGAACCAATTCGATGTAAGATGTCATTTACAAATAGACAATTACCCCAGTTAGAAGAACATGTACAACAACTAGAAAAGTCACCAGTGGGGCACATGCACACACGTAGGACCAACCATCTGGCTATTCTTAGAGCCGCCGGGTGCACATCGAACAGATATTCGTCTGCTGCTTGTAGGTAAATCGAAGCTCCACCCATAACTAGCAGTCGATGTCACTCCAAAGACCAACGTCGATCCTACTCCCGACAAACGATGGCATAGGCGGCAACATAGATCAGAAAATAATATAATCATTTTAGTGAAGAACGTAACTCTGTCCCACGAAGTGATGGTGAACAAACCCTTCCTCCCTTCCTCCATTCTCCCTCTCCCTCCCTCCTTAAATTTAATATGATACTGAAGAGATTTTCAATTTACAATAAGTAAATGAGCTAAAGTGAAAACATCCATCATCATTGCGGTAGTCAATGTTAATATAAAGGAATACACCGCCATAAATTCTCTTTGCTTTAAATCAAAACAAGGCAACAAATATTTCGGCAAATGGCCAGAAAGTGGTTGTTACTGGACTCCATCGTCACAGTATAAATTTAAACCTGTAAGGTTCAGTCAGTAATTCGGATTTTATGTAATTTAGGAAAGAAAGAAGAGGAAACATTGAATGTTTAATATGATAAACTATCTTTCTGACTGTTTGGTGAATGGAAACTAAATGTGCTGTTTGTGGACATCAAATATTTCATACGAGACTATTTATGGCCAGCTGATATATATATATATATATATATTTATATATTTAAATCTGCAATCCGAGAGTGAAACTGTAATGCCAGGTGTTCGACCTCATGAACAACTGTTGTACACCTTTAAGACAATTGCCCCGACGTTATTTAGAATATTTCCCAGTTGCCTACACTGTTAGATGGATAGTCTGTATTATCATTGTGTATCGGAAACTTTTGCCGTTCTACGGTGAAACTCAAGGAATCTATAAAAGATAGGAATCTATAATTAGAGAAAAAAATAATTGTATATCTGTTTCACACTTATTTGGATTCGATCCTCAGTTTAACGGCAGCTTATGACAACATAGGCCGTTTCCGCCGACCAAGTTTTGGCATATTAGAGCTCTAACACTTAAGTTTATTCAAAGATGTCGTCCTATTTCAAATTTGTTTTTCTCTATTAAATATGGTGTTTTATATTCCGAAAGGTAATTTTTGTTTCGCAGACACAATAATTCGTCGCTATGCCTTCATAATAATTAACTGGAATGGTTTTGTTATGTAAACAAGATGCAACATTTTCCTTGCCCCAAATTACACTCAAAAACTAGTCACATAACGTTGTAATAAAATACAGCCCGTAAAAACAAAGTTTTTTTACTATAATCCATCTAGTATCTACGATGCGTCTTATGAAACAGTGACCTCTACAAATATATAGTCCGCGTTCATTTTACGACGTAGCGTGCGTTTATTTTGCAGCGGGCCCCTTTTTGCTGCGGCCAATGGCAAGATGCCTAAATATGCTGCGTAGAAGACGAATATCGGTATATCGGAAAATTTGAATCCCCGATTCTATAAGCTTGGCTTTTTGGGGGGAGCTGAAATTTTTATAAAATGAAGTGTCTGCGGGGACGAGTCTGTCTGCCAAGTTTCAGGATGATTGAATGATTGGAAGTGATTGAATTAGTCGTCGCAAGATTTGTACCACGTAAGTCCCCGATTCTATAAGTTAGCCTTTTTGGGGAGCTGAAATTTTTATAAAATGAAGTGTCTGCGACGGCAAGTCTATCTGCCAAGTTTCAGGACGATTGAATGATTGGAAGTGATTGAATTAGTCGTCGCAAGATTTTATTTGGTAAGGGGGCCGTTTTTTGCACCACGTAAGTCCCCGATTCTATAAGCTAGCCTTTTTTGGGGCGCTGAAATTTTTATAAGATGAAGTGTCTGCGGAGACGAGTCTGTCGGCCAAGTTTCAGGACGTTTGAATGATTGGAAGTGATTGAATTAGTCGTCGCAAGATTTGTACCAGGTGGCGACAAGCAAGCAAGATTCCTGTAAGTTAAACTAGATGGATTAAAAAGAGTGTGCGGTTCTTGATATTATAGGCACTTGGGTGAAGCTGTACAGAAATTATAATCCTGTCGTCGTCAACGGTCTCTGCAAGATGTCATAAAACAGCTAATTGAAGAAATACGATATTAAATTTGAACGTGTTTAATAAAAAAATTTTTTTATACAACTACAATATTATGTGGAAATTGCATTCAAACGTTAACTCCGCCACTCTCCTAACTGTGGTAGTGCCAGTCCTAAGCTTGGAGAAGGGAGGAGGACAATTCTACATGAATTATTTAAATCGATGTCAACGGAGTTTGATGATATAAGATCTCGTTAAACTGATAGTAACGAAACAATTGGTAACACCATCAGATTCATTTACGGGTGGTGCCAGCCCAAAGCCTGGATGAGGGAGAGGGCGACTTTTCTTTCAGGGGTCGTTAAACGAAAACTGCCTACACATACCTAGTTCGATATGCCTTCCTGAAATATTGCATTATAAGAGTGGCGTCAATGTTAGGTGATATAGGCCTACAGATGCTTAAAGTTTTAACTCGTTTTAGTTAAGTGTCAGTGATAACATAATTTAAAAAGGCAGAAATCATAAACGTTCTAAAAGTGATTAAAATATTTTTCATAAGTTCATTACGAGTCCAACCCGGGACCCGAAAAGTCGACGGAACCCTTGGCATTTGTACTTTGCCCCTCTCGACCGACCTGACTCGCTACTAGTCCCTCCTCACAAATCTCCATCATCGCCTGGTCGTCTGTAATTCTTTGAGCCTTTATCAGCACGTATCCCACATTATTTATTCCCTCTTTCATGTTCTCATAAATAAAATACATTGTAAGTATCTGCCTCTCAGATAAGTTTTGCGATGTATGGTTAATAGCAGTTTAGAGACGCTGTGTCTTAGCAATCATGAAGCATACACAAACTGTTGAGGCCAACTCTATATATTGACAAAGAAATATCTTACTAGAGGTGTCTAAATTCTATTTTTCATTTGGTTGGTCACTTACTATTTAACGACGTTGTCTAATACAAAAATGATCAGCGTATACCCCATTAATTAAATCTAAAAAATTCAATGACAGTTTATGCCACCAAAGGTCGTTGAGATCGTTAGGAAATTATCTTCTTCACACTTTCTACACGCGTCATAAAAAATGATATAACTTTAGTCAAGCGACTGAGCGCGATTGACGTTTATTATAGTCGATGTCAGCGTCTTTTTAAGGTGTCGAAATAGATCATGTGCCATTTATTCCAGAGTAGAATTGTGACAAAGTTATTATTTAATTTTATTCATTCGATGACATTTATGGCACCAAAGGCCGTTGACATGACATTTTGTTAGGATATTTGTTTACACTTTGTACAGGCTTCGCCGTATGACAGTGTTGCCAGGTACTTTCAGGAAATCCCGCCTAAATGCTTCTCCAAATCCGCCCAAAAGTAGCCCAATATAAATTATAACGTAAACAAATGAAAATAGTTGAAAATGATAAAATTTATGTAATATTTACTTCTATTTAAACTTTGGTAACTTGTTTCATCGTAAAGTTCAAAAATTTAATGCATCTGAACATGGTAATTTGTTCCGTAACATCTCGAACATTGACATGTCACGTATATATATATATATATTGGTATTCGAAACGAAGCTAAAATTCCGAATCTTCTTGTTCTTTAAGACTCTCTGTAAAAGTCTGCTGTGAACAGTGGCAAAATAGAGGAACATGGCTGAAATGATTAAATTTTTCGGTAATTCAAAGTGTTTTTGCTATTTACCATTCCCCAAAAAAATCAAATTATCGAGGTTGAGTGCACTAATAAAAGAAAATTAAAAATAACTCAGTTGAGGGTAATGCTCTGGCTGGTTCCTCACTGGGTTGTGACGTGGTTGGACCGTGGAGTGGGGCTCAGAGGGCGCCAAATGTATGCTTTGCCTTGGGCGCCATTTGGGCTCGGGCCAGCCCTGCTGAAATCTGTTGCAACAAATGTTGTTTCGGGTCATATAGCTTCGAATATGAAGCAAGTTTTCGAGCAATCCTTGTTGCATCCTATCTCTGAGTTTAATTTTAATAAGATTCATTTTTGAAAATGTTCTTTCAACTGATGCATTGCTGAAAGGCAATGCCAAAAGGGACAAAGCAAACCTCCCTAGTTATATAAAATCTTGCTGGCCTGCTGCATCTGTGCTTGCAAAACCGTTTTCCGTATTTTGACCACTTACCCATAACAACAGATTAATAACAGTCGCTTAGGCCTAAACAGAAAAGTTCAAATTGTTTGAATTAAATCATGGCGTAGGCCTAATGGAAATACTAGTTATACAACGTTTGTTTATCTTGTTATGAAGTCTTTCATATATAGGCCTAAATAAATTTACTGTGATAGGCAGTCATCTCCGTCAATTGATTATGGCTGCCAATCATCCGTCAGAAACAGATCTTATTACCTGACGGAGATATATGAGAGACAGTCATCACTGTCTTAGCGACACCTAGTTGATAGTGATAGACACATGACCCTTCTGAAATCGTGGATATCGGATACTGGAAACATACAACCAACAGTCCAAAACCCGCCCAAAAAAGTAGCGGACATGAATGAAAGTAGCCCCAAAACCGCAACCCGCGGACAGCAAATTTTTCCCGCAACTAAAGTTTGAAACTAGCCCAACTGGGCGGGAAAACCACGGAACTGGCAACATGCCGTATGATCTTATCTAACGTCTGTACCGATTGACGATTATTATAGCCGAGCTTAGCATTTATTTTAAGGTGTCTAAATCAAGTTTATATTTATATAAAACTAAGCCTATGGGATACAGATTGTTAAGGGGCCGTCCATAAATGATGTCACGCAACTAAGGGGGAGGGGTCGGAAATTTGTGACGATGTGTGACATGGGGTGGGGGGGGGTCTGAGAAGTGTGACGTCACACCAGGTCTATGTTATTAAATTTAACAATTAACAACAATTTAATTTTAATAATAATAGCACTAATTTTGAGGATTAAATTTTCATTATTTTTTTGATTATTTTAATGTATACGGGCACATTATTAATAATTTTCTAATTATTTCAATATTTGGTCACCGTTAGATTTTAAAATATTCATGCTTTCCCTATTTCTTTCATGAAGGAGCATTTTGCTTCGCCATGGAAATTTGGTTTTAGAGGGGGTCAGAGCTTTTGTGACGTCATTTTCAGAGGGGTGTTACTTTGTGACGAAGTATGACGAGGGGGAGGGGGGGTAAAAATCGGCCAAAATTGCGTGACGTCATTTATGGACGGCCCCTAAGTCCGCCTCTGCGATGTTTTGCCATTATGCCAATTATAGGCATATTTGCTACGAAGGCGTCGTTAAACAAGCGTCATCGAACATATAAAACAGCAATAGTGATGATATTGTTGTTGTTGATATTGTTGTTGTTGTTGTTATTGATGATGATGATGATGATGATGACGACGACGACGACGGAATAGCAGGTCCGTCGGCTTTTATGTCACCTGGGCATGATATGAGTGAGGTGGTTTCCCCGTTGCCTTCCTCAAAGACAATTATGGGTGAGCAACTTTTCCAGGGTCGCTATACAGTGACTTAAGTTAGATTCGAACCTGCGACCCTTCGGTTACAAGGCACAGAACATACCTCTACACCACCGCGTCCATTGAATGTAGACTTTATAAACTATCTAATAATCCATCCTTCACCGAAAAAACTCCTTCCTATCAATTTGTATAAAATCTCGATGTAAATGGTCTTCCTTCAGACGTTAGAGAGTTAGAAAAAGTGACAATATCGTATAGAAAACTAGCGTAATGTAAACGAAAATAAACACAGCCATACAACGGCGTCCTCTATATCTGCCTGACTGTTTGGTCGAATGGAAACTAAAGGTGCTGTTTGTGAACATTAACTATTTCATACGAGATTATTTTAGACCCGTTGATGATTAAAAAATAAATAAAATCTGCAGTCTGAGATTTAAAATAAATTATAATGTAAAGTTCGAGCATAAATCAACAGTTACTTTTATACGTAAAGGAAATGCTCTTATAAAACACCTTTAAAAAGCTTTCGACAACGTTATTTATAAATCGCAACTCCTACAGCGTTAATCCCTTTCTGACTATTTCACCGATATATACGATACTAGTTCCTTTAAAACACACAACGTGTCTGGATACTAACTGACCCAGATCTAGCTAACCTAGACAGAGAGGGATGCGTTTGAATTGGCCAGTCCTCTTCCTCGCTGTCTGATCTTCCCATCAACAGCGTCCAGTCAACCATAGAACGAGTATGCGCATATTACGAATATTAAGATTTTTAGAAATTAACGAATATTGACGAATATTAAAACTGGCCAACGAATATTAAGAATAGTAATTTTTTTGTTCTTTTAATTCCTAATTCTTCAAAATCCTGGATTAATTGTAAACAAAAACAGTGCCAAAAAGATGCATAAGATCAGTTACATATTACAGTTACTCAGCCAAGTACAGACCTAAGGCGGGTAAACTTATACTTTACCTCATATCGAGTAGCTAGGTATTTGGCGCCAACACCAGCAATTTCAAACTCATAATAATAGGCCAACGGCCAACGACTTCATGGCAGTTCCATTCATTAATTTATTCGTCAGCCGACACTGGCATAATACAAGCCAAGCCCAGGTCCTAACGCATCATTGGAACGTAGACTTAAATAATATTATATCCTGGCGCTACTCGCTTTGATTAAATGATTAAAATTATATAGAATTACTGAGTGCACGGGTTTCAGATTAGAGACACCGGAGAGAGACAGAAACAGACAGCGAGGGAAGTGAGAGATCGGAGATCGGAGGTCGGAGATCGGGAGAGATCGGAGATCGGAGAGAGAGAGAGAGAGAGAGAGAGAGAGAGAGAGAGAGAGAGCGAGCAGGCAGCACAACACTAAGTATAACGCCGGTAAATCACCGCTCGTGACGTGTTGTTAATTTAATCGGTAGACTTAAATTAGTTATCAACAATGCAAAAACAGTGACGTCATCACCGAATATTCACGAATATTTACGAATAATAAAACCTGAAGCCACGAATTCTCGTTCTATGTCCAGCGCATTGCTATGTCCCTGTTTCTACGTCTCGCTCTCCGTCCGTCTGTCTGTCTGTCTTTCTTTAACTGTCGTTCTGTTGCTTTGAGAAGAGCTTCCTCAGTTCCTCTTCCGATGTTTTGTCCTTTCTCTGGATCAAATCATCATCACCCTACAACAGAAACAACATCAAACTCCGATGATTCGCTACAAAAGGTGTGCTACAGAGCACCGGTGGTGACATGAGAATTGGACACCTTTAAGAACGTATTCATTTTATTTATAAATGAATATCGTATTAAGGTTAACAACTTTAACTCCGCCACTGTTTGCTTTCTGACAGTGCCAGTCCCAAGCCTGGATAAAGGAGGAGGGCGACGCTAATGGTCTTTGTTACCACACAGCTAGTCGTTAAAAAGGAAACACACACACACGTTAACAACTTTTTCCTTGTCAATACGGGTAAACATCAATCTCTTTTTTATTATCCATCTAGTTTAACTTGCGGAAATCTTGCTTGCTTGAATGTTTGTTTGTTTGTTTGAGCCATAGGATAAAAAGTCAAATCTTTTATCCATCTAGTTTAACTTGCGGAAATCTTGCTTGCTTGAATGTTTGTTTGTTTGTTTGTTTGAGCCATAGGATAAAAAGTCAAATCTTGCGACGACTAATTCGATCACTTACAATCATTCAATCGTCCTGAAACTTGGCAGATAGACTCGCCCTCGCAGACACTTCATTCTATAAAAATTTCAGCTCCCCAAAAAGGCAAGCTTATAGAATCGGGGACTCAACTTTTCGAATCGGGGAATCCCCTTTTCCGATACGCAGCGTTGCCATTGGCCGCGTTGCCATTGGCCGCAGCAAAAACGTGTGCACTGCCTCATTAAACGCACGCTATGTTGTAAAATTAACGCGGACTATTTTCAGAGTACACGTTATAGGATACTAGATGGATATAGTAAAAACTTTGTTTTACGGGCTGTATTTTATTATCCATCTAGTTTGACTTGCGGAAATCTTGCTTGGTTGCTTGTTTGAATGTTTTAGCCACAGGCTAAATAGTCAAATCTTGCGACGACTAATTCGATCACTTACAATCATTCAATCGTCCTGAAACTTGGCAGATAGACTCGCCCTCGCAGACACTTCATTCTATTAAAATTTCAGCTCCCCAAAAAGGCAAGCTTATAGAATCTGGGACTCAACTTTTCGAATCGGGGAATCCCCTTTTCCCATACGCAGCGTTGTCATTGGCCGGCGTTGTGATTGGCCGCAACAAAAACGGGCGCGGTGCATCATTAAACGCACGCTATGTCGTAAAATGAACGCGGACTATATATTTGTAGAGGTAACTGCTTCGTAAGACGCATTATAGGATACTAGATGGATATAGTAAAAACTTTGTTTTTACGGGCTGTATTTTATTTATCCATCTAGTTTAACTTACGGAAATCTTGTATGTATGTTTGTTTGAGCCACAGGCTAAATAGTCAAATCTTGCGACGACTAATTCGATCACTTACAATCATTCAATCGTCCTGAAACTTGGCAGATAGACTCGTCCTCGCAGACACTTCGTTCTATTAAAATTTCAGCTCCCCCAAAAGGCAAGCTTATAGAATCGGGGACTCAACTTTTCGAATCGGGAATCCCCTTTTCCGATACGCAGGGTTGTCATTGGCCGGCGTTGTGATTGGCCGCAACAAAAATGGGCGCGCTGCATCATTAAACGCACGCTATGTCGTAAAATGAACGCGGACTATATATTTGTAGAGGTAACTGCTTCGTAGGATACTAGATGGATATAGTAAAAACTTTGTTTTTACGGGCTGTATTTTTATTTAACAACGCTGTGTCATAACAAAAATGATTAGCATCGCCCTCCTAGTTTATCCAAGGTTGAGACTGGCACCACCCGAATTAAAGGCAGTTTTCTTTCAAGACGGACTTGCTGTTGAAGTCGCTTAAGAAAAAAAGTGTTGGTGACTGGACTCTACCATCACAATACAAATTTAAGTGCTGCTGATGCAGAGTTTAACGACGTCTTATGCCAGCCAATGAATGCTGTTGGTTTCTTTGGACTTAATTTCTATTTACATTTCTCTCTCATATAAATCTAGATGGCTGATGTTTAACGACGTTGTTTCATAACAAAAATCATTAGCGTCTCCTTCCTCCATCCTCTGACTTGGGACTGGCACTACTTGAGTAAAGGCGGTGTCAGCTAAACCTGGATTACTTTTAAGTGTTTAACAACATAATATAACGGCTGCCAGGAGCCGTTTATAACTACATAAGAATACTTATTTAAATCGATCGCGTCACGTTAAAAAATTATTTACATATAGCATTAAACCGTTTTAAAGGTGTCTACATGGAGGATTTTCCTAAGCAACGTTATTGTACTGCTTCGCTCATTTATGTCAACACTACTTTATATTATGCTTTACTTAATAATTGTATCGCTCGAAGTCTCTGTATTTCCTCTTCAACCGAAAAAGCTAATTAACAGGAAATCAATTTATTTACATTCACTCAGTCAAAGATAATTAATTTATTATCTCTAACTTATTATGTCTTACATACTTATTTACTTACTTAACTGTGACTCCGACGTCTTAGCGATGAACCGTTACTATTATTTTTGTCATCTGACGTTTACCTTTGGTTTGTCTTCTTTTCTTTATCTGTTTTCCCCGTCCTTCCAACACTGGAGTTGACATAGGTACTTTGGACTTGGATCCTTGAAATACGTGGTATACACCTTAAATAAGAGGTATAACATCTGGTCGTTCAGCGAACCTCCGCCACTACGTGCACTCTGGTAGTGCCAATCCCAAGCCTAAAGAAAGGAAGAGGCCGACGTTAAACATCTTTCTTATGACACAGTTCTTTCAGCGGTAACTAACAATGCAACTTCGATAATTTTAACATCAGTACTGATTTTATGACTGGACATTTGCATAGCGCCGTTCGAAGAGCAAAAACAAATCGGATGAGCTCTCTGTGCTTACCTACAAGATGTTATATGTCATTTCCAAACAGACTATTGCATCAGTTGGTGAAACATTGCACAGTGAACTAGAGGGGTCATGAGTTGCAGACCCACGCGCACACGTAGAGCAAACTAATGGATTCCCTTCGACAGATGGCAGGAATGTACACTGTTGTACAGAGTCTCTGGATCAAGTTTACAGAAGATGCAAGATTCGAAAAAGAAACAAAGGCAGACCATGCTGGATAGACTACATAAATGAGGACACTACATCACTTGGACTAACAATAACAGTGTCACTAGACGTGACAATTGACGGAGGACAATGGAGCACGTTCAGGGCCGTAAATCTGTTTTGACAAGTGGGGAGGAAAAAATTTCATTTTGGAAGTTTGTATATACTTCCTTTAAAAAGTCAACGGCTGATGTTAGTAACATGTACCAGTATAGGTAAAACTGTAGGCCTAGTTTACGTTGCCATATTATTTTAATCTGTTCAATGTCGTACTTTACGTTGTAATTAGGCCGTCTACAAATGTCCATGATAACTACATGTCCTCAATCCAGCTTCCATTTAAGAAACAAATTATTTCCATCAATCCAACTTCTATTTAAGAAAAAATTACTTCTCATCAATCCAACTTCTACTTTCACAAAAATTATTTTAATAAATCCAGCTTCTAATTTAAGTAAGAATTATTCTCATCAATCCAGCTTGCACTTACGGATACAATTATTTCCAGTAATCCGGCTTCTATTTAAACAGAGAACTAGGCCTAGTTTTATCAATCCAACTTCCATTTAATCAAACAATCCTGCATCTGCATGATTTAGTAGACATCCACTTTTAACAACTTGGAATGCCTGCGACACCGTTTTATTGCCTTTAATCCGACAGCATTTTGGTGGTTGGGACACTGGTGGGTGATGTGGCTTCTGTGGAGTTTCAAAATCTATCGGCACCTGTTGAGGATCAACGTTGTTCTCCAGGTCAATGCTGATGGAAACAATAGGGGCGGCGCATTCACGAATGCCTGCAGATAGCTGCAGAGATGTTGGAATATATGGATCTTCGTCAGAGATGGTATTTAAAGACGAAGCTGTTGGCAGCGCAACGGTAGGCCTAATTGGTGGAACAATGGTTACCACAGGAACATTCCTGTTGGATGTTGCCCGTGAAGTCGTGGTAGTCGAAGTAAAGTATTGGAGCATATCAAACTTTGGCTTCTTAGCGGAAGGTTGCGTCATGCTTCATCCAGTAATAAGCATCATTGAGCTCTTACGGGGACTGTCAAGACTATTGTCTAAATTGTTAAAGAAACGTAATACATTTTTACAATAATTAAGGTTATTTGGGGCAAATTAGTCTGCTGCTAGGACATCTTACTCAATTCTAATCTTATGTCCTGCAAATCTTTATTCTTTAAAGACGTATTAAGACATATTTATATCACCTGCACCCAAAATTGTAACGTTTTAATGGTAATCATGCACAAGATAAGAACGCGCCTATGTACAAAAGAACAAAATATTGAGCCGAATGATAAACTTAAGTCTGATTGTGCGCAGTATACACTATACAGGTCTCCCTCTGTCTCTGTCTGCCTCTGCCTCTGTCTCTGTCTCTGTCTGTCTGTCTGTCTGTCTGTCTGTCTGTCTGTCTCTCTCTCTCTCTCTCCCACACACACACACACACACACACACACGCACACACATACACACACACACACACACACACACACACACACACACTGTCTGTTTGTCTTGTATGTATGTCTGTCTGTCTGTCTGTCTCGCTCTCCAATGGCCCGTAAAGTGTTTAAAAGTTGTGTCAGCCAACCTCAACCAAATACAGACGGAAGGCGGATAAAATTATACATTAATTCCTATATAATGTAGAACAATAATATTTTTGTCATTTTGTACCACCACTGGTGGATCTTGATCCCCTGCCTATCGATGTTGTTTATGTAGGCCTATTTTATTTTGACTGAGCGCCTGTGAATAAGCTGCTTCGCTTTTGTGCTATTGGCGCTGAAGACATCTCGAGATTGCGACTGCGATTGAGATTACAAGTAGCCTAGGCCTACAAACTGCGACCAATACGGATTTCTTTGTGGAAGAAAATAAAATTTACACCTTTAATGCTGTTTGTCAATATTTCTGATGCACAGATTTAGGCTTTGGTCCTATGGCTAATTGCTTATAAATGTGAAATGCAGTCTCAACAGTTAAAATAGTGTGCACTTGCACCGTTTAGTTGTACTTACCAGCACACCTTCCAGCTGATGAATTGGAAATCGACAGATAACACTGTTCAAATGATTTAAAGGCGTTCCATAGATATTGCAGCACTTTATTTATTAATTTCTTTTATTTAAAATTATTTATAATCCTCAGCTGTAGGTCCTACACTCGAATGCAGTGATGAGGTCTGCAGATGAACTGATCTAGTCTATGGTTCCCCTCCAGGCTCCCACCCTGAAAGTTCACACTCTGAATATTATATATATATATATATATATATATATATCACAGCTGTCTTCATAATAATTTGTCCTTCTGTCTCCGAACACACTCTGCTCTGTCTTGTAGGGTGTTGCGTTTCGCTTGTCCGCTTATCACAACATAAGTTCTGCCAGCTCTCAATTAAGAAGGAAATATATCTTCAGCAGCCACATTCACACCTGTTATAGCTTTCAAGCCGAAAGAGTAAGGTTTCCTGCATTATCTATGTTCCAGCAGTAAATCATTCCACAGGACTTGGCAGTCGTCGATCTTGCTTGGTGACCCTAATATAAATTTATTGCACAGCTTAGACGAATTTGTGGGGAGGGAATTCCTTCACGTTCCCTCCACAGGTTTAAAAGTGGGGAGGGAATTCCCTCCTTCCCCTCCCCGGGATTTACGGCCCTGAGCACGTCTATCTGTATTCTGTACCCGTCGTCGCCAAATGGCTAGCGTCAGGAACTCACGATGATGATCATCATTATATTTGAATAAGCAGCGATAAATCCCAAACATGGAATTCTAGAACAGAGCGAAAGGTATAAAACATTTCCTATCTACGTCAACGGCGTTTCATGTCATAAGATAAACCATCTTCCTGACTGTTTGGCCGAATATAAACTATAATGGAAATGCTCTTATAAAACACCTTTAAAAAGCTTTTGCCGACGTTATTTATAGTTCATAACTCTACAGCATTATTGTCCCTCTGTCTCCTTTATGTATGTATGTATGTATGTATGAACACTTGTTATAGCGCCCCTTCAAGATTTCTACTCAGAGGCGCTCCCGACTACAGCGCGGACACTGAATCGGAGTTTCACGCCGAAGCGCATGAGCAATTGCGAGTGAAGGACTTGCCCAGGGTCCCTATATACGCGGCGGCTTGAGGTGGATTTGAACCCGCAACCCTCCGGCTGCAAGGCACCGAACATACCTCTACACCACCGCTCTAGGTTATAAAAAAGGAGTAATAGATTCTAATGTATTAGTAACCGTCAGTGTTAAGGTATCATAGGATGTTATTTTCGAATAGATAATACGAGATATGTAGTTTCTTTCATCTTTAGGCGGAAGCAGGAAGTTATGTTGCTTTGGTCGGAGTTAATAGTGTCTTTGCACAACCCCCTGAAATTATAGGCCACTCAGCACATGACGTTGGTCCCTTATTACTTTCTGTAAGAACCAACTCTCGACCTCTTCGATTGTCTCTGGAACGATCACCAGCCAGTGGAAATCTCCACCAGGCTGGCGCTGCGTAGAAGAGGCGAGTCATAGTCGTCGCCTTTGCCACCTCCTGCTGTGCTGCTGGTGGCAGGCCGTGTGCTCTAACCATTCTGAGCGCTCCGAGGGAACAGAGCAGGCGGCCAGAACACCGTCGATGTGGTTTGTTACACGGAGATCGTCCCTAATTGTGACCAATAGAAGTGACTCTAACCATGTCGAGGTGGTTGCGCCGGTGGTGTTACTGTACACTTTCCATCTCGGACTATGAGCATCTCTCTGGATTTGCTGGTATTAAGTCACAAGTTTATATTGTGTCGTCCAGATTCTCTCTCACTCAGTTCAGTTCTTTTCGTACAGAGTCTCTCAAAATGACTTCTGCGATTGGATAAATGTCGTCAGCAACTAAGATCATGGCCGCACGTCCAAAGACGGTTTAGAACCAATATGAAAATGTGCTAACTTCTTCTTTTCAATTTTAGAAACCGTGGCAGTAGATCCAACTCAGCTTATAATGAAAGTGTGCGGCGGTCTATTGCCGTGCAGTCCAACATGCTGCCCGCGGACAGCGCCCCGCGTACATGCCTCGTCGAAGCAATTTTCCGTCTTAGGACGACGAAACATGTAGTTAGATAATGGTTGCGAATAATCTATTGCCTTTGAGATGCTTTTAGGAATTTCCGGAAATCGAGGACTTACTGTTTCTTTTAAACGCGATTAGTATTAGAATAAGCTGGAGCCAAGAAATTAGCTTTTTCTTTCAACAATTTGGTTACTAGATTTCAGAGTGAAGATGGAAGCAGAAAAGTTATGACGCCATTTACCTGGATCCACAGTTTAACGGCAGCTTATGACAACATTGGCCGCTTCCGCCAACAAAGATTATTTTTTGACATATTACAGTTCATGTGCCATTTAACGTCCTTGATAGTAGGTGAAGGTACATAATAAAGGTGTGTGTTTATTAATTTGAATCCAACGTTTAGCGACATCTTGTTACATTCCCAAGACTGAGGACTTCGATACATAAAACATGCCAAAGACTCAGTTGTATTTTATTATTATTTCCACAGTTTAACGTCGTCTTTTGACATCAAAGGCCGTTGACGACAATTATACAGAAAATACACAATTCAATAAGTACAAGAACCTTAGAGCGTCCGAACAACACTACTAAATGTGTTGATACGGAGCTTTACAATTTCTCTAATATTCAGTATTTTCACTATAAAGTAGTTCATCTCATTGTCTATGATTTTCATATCCTAACAAAAAGAATTTGCAAATTAAACAATATTATTATACAGCAATTGTTGTACATAAGAAATTTACGAAGTACTCATTCAAAATGTTCATGTATCTAATACACAATAATTAAAATTTTTATTAACCAACAAAGCATATATGTAATATAATTATTTAAAGTTTAGTTTCAATAAATTCAAATTATAACAATAAAACACAGAAATGCAGTATTATGCAACACAGCAGATACTCTGATATAGTAACAAAACAAAACCATATGTAATATTGAAGAATCAAAGTTGTATTACTCAGTTGTATTACTCAACCGATGGTTTATATAATTAAATGCTGCCTTTATTAAAGGTGTCTAATTCGAACTTTATATTTCATGCGCCATCGTTGACAGTAATTTTTATTTATTTATCTAATTTATTCAAATGCTTAACGGCGTCATAATTATAAGAGCAAAGGCGGTTCACGATTAATACGAAATGCATAATCCTGTGAAAAGAAGAATTTAGCGTCTGAAGGACACAGTGGCGGCACTACGCCAGAGCATGCAAGGGCAAATGCCCTGGTAAAAAAGTCTTTGCCCTGGTCGTTGCCCTGCCAGAATTTTTGCCCTGCAGAGAATTTATTTGGGGCATAAATTGCCCCTGCACTGGGTACTTGTATGATAGCCCTGGTTATGCCCTGGTTGAAAAAATGTCTGGCGCCGCCACTGGAAGGACACATGTAAAGGTATGAAAATAATACTATACAATCGCATCTGTTATAACAAATATGGCTAGCTTCACCCTCCACCTTTGTCCAGGCTTGGGACTGGCACTATCGGAGTACGGCAGTGATTGACTTTATTTAACGACATAGAATGAATGAGCTTTCAGAGTAAGATAGTCTTGTGTGTCCACAGTTTAACGGCAGCTTATGACAACATTGGCTGTTGCCGCCGACAAAGATTAGTTTTGGCATATTACAGCTCAATTAATAAGATAGTCTTCTACCGCAATTATGATTATTATCACAGGATAGAGTGTGTTTTTAAAGGTGTTCAAATAAAACGTTGTATTTCATTTCCTAGCGTCCATGTTCAACGACATCTTGCGGTTGCCAGCTCTTCTGTTTATCACGTCAACCTGACTTTACATTACAAGCTATCAGTATATTATTGTGAGCGAATGATTGAACGTGACTGACGAATATCTATCCAAAAACGGGCAACATTGTACTACTATGTAATTGAAACCCCTTTTGAGTAACAGCGAGAATACTAAAACAACATAAATTTGTTTCTTATCAAACTCAACGGCCATTGATGCCAAACGATGTCGTTTAACAATTGATTGCAATTTCAGTATGAAGTGACTAGCAGATCGCCAGGCGACCCGCATGTTTGAAGTACTAGCGGGCCGCCAGTCACGTGTCAGATCATTTATGTCGTGCAAAAGTTTTTTTTAAAGTTTTAATGAGTTAGAAAATTTAAAAAGTGTATGAGACAACAAATTTAAGTAATCTTACAATGAGTGATGCAAAGATGTTTGAATCTATGAAGAAGTATGCGGCGAAGAAGGCAACACACGTTAACGCCACCGCCCAGCTAGGATCTCGCGTTAATAGCAATCATTGAATGTAGACTTTCACAAAAATAATAATCTTTCTGACTGTCTGCTCTAATGGGAACAAATAATATTATTATGTGTTGTCTATGTACATTAAATATTTTATGCGAGAGTGTTTGAGACCAGCTGATAATATAGAACCATTAAAATCTTCAGTCAGAGAATGAAAATTTGACATCAAGTGTTCGAGCATTACGATCAACGGTTACTACCGGATATAACACAGATGCTCTCATTTGCACACCTTTAAAACAATTTCCACACCGGTATTTATAGTTACTAGCTGCCTACAATGTTAACTTCATCTTCTTTTTTTCCGCATTGGCTTCAAATAATATTGGAAACATTTTGCCGTTATAAGGTGAAACTCTAAAAAAAATTATATTCCTATCGACGTCAACGGCGGCTGTCATAAGCAGCCGTTAAACTGTGGACACACACACAATGTTAACTAGAGCTGTAATATGCCAAAAACTAATCTTTGTCGGCGGCAACGGCCTATGTAGTCATAAGCAGCCGTTAAACTGTGGACACACAATGTTAACTTCCTCATCTTTTCATTCAGTAGGCCTATTGGCTTCAAATAATATAGGAAACATTTTGCCGCTATACGGTGAAACTCTAGAAAAAATATATTCCTATCGACGTTAACGGCGGCTGTTTACGCCAAACAATATATATCATGAAATAGCAGAAACTACTAAATGAAATGCTATTTTGAATTTGAACACCTTTAACACTAGAAGCACCGAAGGGGTCAATCTGACCCCTTTTGGTTTTAGCGGAACGCACCTCCGCCCCAGATATAGCCAGAGTCCTGTAATTTCATGACTTTTCCTAACTTCGTAGGGTATACCCTCTGCCAAAATTTGAACTCGGGGGATTCACAATTTCTGAGATTTTTTTGCTGTTCTACCTTTAAGCACCAAGGGGTCAATCTGACCCCTGTATCAGTACTTGCATATCAGGCTTACGCATTTCTTGTTTTTTATTCAATAATAATATATATCAAAGCTAATTACGTAATAAATGTGAGAAGAGAGGAGATCTGGTGAGAGGAGAGGAGATCTGGTGAGAGGATAGGATCAGATCTGGTGAGAGAAGAGGAGATTTGGTGAGAGGAGAGGCGATCTGATGAAAGGAAAGAAGATCTGGTCAGAGGAGAGATGATCAGATGAGAGGATAGGAGATCTGGTGAGAGGATAGGAGATCTGTCGAGAGGAGATGAAGTGGTAAGAGAAGAGGAGATCAGGTGAGAGAAGAGGAGATCGGGTGAGAGGATAGGAGATCTGGCGAGAGAATTAGAGATCTGGCGAGAGGAGAGGACATTTGGCGATGGGAAAGAAGATCTGGGGAGAGAAGATGAGATCTGATGAGAGGATAGGCGATCTGGTGAGAGGAAAGTAGATCTGGTTAGAGGAGAGATCTTGCCAGAGGATAGTAGATCTGGCGAGAGGAGAGGAGATCAAGTGAGAGGATAGGAGATCTGGCGAGAAGGATGATTTGATGAGAGGAGCGGAGATCTGGTTAGAGGAAAGGAGCTCTTGTGAGAGGAGATCTGGTGAGAAAAGAACAGATCTGGTGAGAGAAGAGGATATCTGGTGAGAGAAGAGGATATCTGGTGAGAGAAGAGGATATCTGGTGAGAGGAGAGGATATCTAGTGGGATAAAGAAGATGTGGTCAGAGGAGAGATCTAGTGAAAGGATAGTAGATCAGGTGAGAGGGTAGTAGATCTGGTGAGAGGAGAGGAGATCAAGTGAGAAGATAGGCGATCTGGCGAGAAGAAGGATGACTTGTTGAGAGGATATCTGGTGAGAGGAGTGGATATCTGGTGAGAGGAGAGGAGATCTGGTGAGTGGAGAGAGATCTGGTGAGAGCTGAGTAGATCTGGCGAGAGGAGAGAGATCTGTTGAGAGAAGACGATATTTGGAAAGAGGAAAGGAGATCTGGTGAGAGGAAGGAATATATGGTCAGATGAGAGGAGATCTGGTCAGAGGATAGGAGATCTGGTGATAAGATAGGAGAGTTACTGGTGAAAGGAGAGGAGATCTGATGAGAAGATAAAAGATCTGGCGAGAGGAGAGAAGATCTGGTGAGAGGAGATCTGGTGAGAGGATAAGTGATTTGGTGAGAAGATAGGGGTGAGGTCTGGTGAGAAGAGAAGAAATCTGGTGAGAGGATAGGAGATTTGGCGAGAAGATAGGGTGAGATCTGGTGAGAGGATAGGAAATTTGGTGAGAGGATAGGAGATCTGGTGAGTGGATATTAGATTTAGTGAGAGCGGAGGAGATCTGGCGAGAGGATAGGAGATCTGGTGAGAGGAGAGGATCTCCTATTATTCCATTCCAACTTACTTATTACACTTGTTTATGCTCATGTAATCTATGTTAATAAAGTTGATAGTCAATTTCATTGAATTTGCAATTGACTTTTCATTATAAATTATTTGGGGTCAAAATGACCCCCTTGGTGCTTCTAGGAAGTTTGATTTCTCGGTACTTCTAGTGTTAATAAAATGATTCCTTCTCCTATACACCGTGTCTCAATAAAAACTGTGTAGAATTGTTTCTGTCAGAACTTCGTCAAATTTCCACCAATTTTAATAAGTTTTGGTAGGTAGATGGCAAAATGGCTGAAATTTTATGCTATGCACAAATTTTCCACCTCACCTGACTCATTTCACCGCACTACCTTGTTAAACACAGATGTACCAATTTTCATATAACGCTTAAATTTTAACAATTAGAGTGCTCAGATTTTGTTCATCAATTCGTTAGAGGGCGTCAAAGTGAATGGGGCATACTATCGCGACAACCTTCTTGCCCAGAAGCTACTGCCAGACATACGCCGGATATCCCAGGGCGACTTTTTTGGCTTTCAACAGAATGGCGCCCCGGCGCATCGAGCACGCGACACTGTCTTTTCCTGGAGCGAGAAACGCCCGACTTTATGCCTCCAACACTGTTGCCGCCGAATTCACCGGATCTTAACCCAGTCGACTATAGCATATGGAGTGTGCTTCAGGAGAAGGTTTACCTCTCCAGAATAGCCAACGTCGACGAACCCAAAACGCGTCTGATCGACGAGTGGGCGCTCTTTGACCAGTCGATCGTTGATGCTGCTATCGGCCAGTGGCGTCGCCGTCTAAGCGCTTGTGTCCGTGTAAGCGGGGCACATTTAATTGTTATGACAGATCTGTTTAAAAGTGTTAGAATTGGTGCTCGAAATGTGCCCCGCTTACACGGACACAAGCGCTTAGACGGCGACAAAATCTGAGCACTCTAATTGTTAAAGCCTATGCCATACGAACGGATCCATAAGATGTCGTCAAATTGATAGTAACCAACCAGTGATAACTTCTCCGCAGTCATTTTCGTGTGGTGCAGGTCTGAACCTGGATACAATACAATACAATACAATAGTCGTTTATTGAAATTCAAAAGCTGACACAAACGCAACTTCTACAAATGGTTCGGGGCTGCTATGGGAGCAGTATAAACTAAGAGACTAAGTCAGTAGGTGTTCTTATACAGGATACGGGAAATGTAATTGCGATCGTCTTTTTCCGGTAGGTATAGTTATGCGTCCTCGCTCGGAGGTTATGTCCACTATTGCTGGGTGGGGGAAGTAAATTTCGGAGAACATGGTAAGATTCTCTGATGATAGCTTGAAAATGCCTATCGTCCGACTTCATGGACAGTTGAGTGGCTCCTTCAGCAGTGGCAGGCAGGAAACCGCTATTTCATGATATGAATGAGAGGGCGACGCTAATCAACTGTTTTGACACGGGGTCGCTATACGGATACTAACTAACAAACCTAAAACCATCTATAAGAGCTCAAATACCATTCCTGAAAAAACTGGTATCCTGACGTGGCTTTTTGTGGTCGGATAAAAATTTTCGTGCTAGAAATTGTTTTTTTATGTCCGGATTCATTACTTGGTGGCAGATCTCTTTGTTTTGCAACATAGGGTGATCCGATTGTCCACCGTAGAATACTGTCACTACGAAACATGGAAGCTGTGTAGTGGTAGGTCCCTCATTCTGGAACTGGCTTCCATGCAATTTGCGACAGACGTATTTTTCTTTCTTTCTATGTCTCTATTTCATAACCCGTTGAAGACCATCCTGTCGGTTTGTGGTCTCCTATCGTCATAGATCGGGATCACCTCACCAGAGATCCTTTCGGAATATGCGCTACATAAGTATGGACTTACAAATTTAAAGTTTTTACATATTTTAGTTAAATCTTAAAAGACGTCAAAGACGCCTTTGTAGCTATAAGATGTTAATAATAATTATAAAACGAGTCAGACTGTTTTATCAAGCGCGATTTTTGACTATACAGACAAAAGTCAGTTTATTAAAGGTGTTTAAAATTCAACGCGCTTAACGACATCTTGCGGGATCAAATGCCAATGATAATTATCTGTACGAAAATATTAATTTTCGCATCGTTCTAAATTTAATCGTAGTTACCTTTATCTTCAGAATATAGCATTGGTTAGTTGTTGTTTAACCAAACTATGGCATGAGAAATATCATTTTGGGAGGCCCGTGGCGCATTGGATAACATCTGGCACAGAGACCGTGAGGTACCGAGTTCGAGCCCCGTTAGGGCGGATTTGCTTTGTGTTTGCAGGTTGTCTGTTCTGTTAGTAGTTAAGATTTGTGAATAATGCATAATTGTACACTGCAACCGGTTGCGGTTTGTCAACTGGATTGTTGAATAAACGCAAATATTAGTATTATTGTTTATTCTGGAGTTCCGTAAAAAAAATTTAAATAGAAATGACTCTGAGCCTATAAACATTCAAAACTGGAGGAGTTCGCAGTGGTAGTCCCACGCAGACACGTGGAACCAAACCAACGGATTTCCATCCATAGCTAACAGAATAGCATCAGGTTCAGAGTCTACGTGGACCAAGCAGCGACGATAGTGTTAGAGCGACACAGACGATAGCGTCCGCGACACACGTTAACGCCACAGCCCACCAGTCCCTCAACGATGGTAGATAACGCACGTCTGACTATTCGTAGAGCTCCGGATGCACATGGAACAGAAATTCGTCTCCTACTCGTCGGCTCCACCTGTGACAACATCGGTCAAGGTCACATAAAGAACCTAAATACGTTACAAAATACTTTTCAATTTCTTTAAAATACCAAGTAAAGTAGTATTTTCTTTTCTGAAAATATAGATCAATTTTCTAAATACTATTGTTAAAATCACTTAGCATGATAAACTATCCTTGTAACTCTCTGGTCGAATGGAAACTAAAGGTGCTGCTAATGAACGTTAATTTTTATACGGGATTGTTTATGACCAACTGAATAATTATATCAAACCATCTAAATCTGCAGTCTGAAGATAAAAATGTAATGTAAATTGTCCGAACAGCTGAACAAAATATTAATGTTACCGTTATGCATATGGAAAAGCTCTCACAAAACACCTTTAAAACACTTTCTCCGACATTATTTATATTTTCTACCTGCCTACACTATAAAATTCTTGTGTCAAATTTCTCGCCACGGTATCATTGCGAAGCTGAAACCTTTGCCATTCTACGGCGAAACTCAAGGAATCTATTTGAGAACAAAATAAATATAATTCCGTTTCACACTAATGACCAGTTGGATTCAAAATCCCGCCAGATAACAGAGCCGCTGCATGCGAAATATGAACGAATTTTGTCTACAGAAGAGAAGCTATCAGAACTTGAATAGAAACGAGGGAGTTTGATAAGATCATAAAATAAAGAACCGTTAATTCTGATGCTAGCATAGCTAAGAATCCCTGTATGTAGACTTTAATAAACTTAATTTCTGACTGTTTTGTGGAATGGAAACTACAGGTGCTGTTCATATAGCCTACATTAAACTGTGGATCCAATTTTTAAAAATAAACTCCACCACTGATCGTAATCTGTCAGTGTCAGTCCCACGCCTGGTTAAAGGAGGAGGGCGACGCTAATGGTATTACTTTTTTATCACACAGTGTCGTTAAACTGAAAACTACTACTATTAAAACACTAGAAATTGTTAATAATACGCCGTTTTTCTGCTAAGCCGATATTTAATATGATAGAATGATGCGTCTTCTAAAAGGTGTCTATTCGAACTTTACATTCCATGCGCTGTTGTTTACAGAAATCCTTTATTAATTTTACTTTATTTAGTTTGTTCCATTTTTCAACATCGTCATATGACGTCAAGGGCCGATGACGACAATCTGAATGACACAGAGCAATGAAAACAAAGAATTTACGGTGTTCAAAGGAAACCATTCGATAGTTCTAAAACAGTAGAATACAATGGCATTAATAATTATAGTAGGCCTATATTGTTTAACGACATACAATGAAAACTTAGCATAAAGTAATATTTTAACGTAATTATGGTTATTATCATATTATAAAGCTTGCTATTATATACATGTATAATTTGAACTTAGTATTTCATTTACTAGCGTACATGTTCAACGACATCTTGCGTCTACCTGCTCGTCCGTTTACGTCAACTTTACTTTACATTACCATCCATCGGATGTAGATATGGCCAAAATAATGATTGAACGTGATTGACGAGCATTGATCGAAATAATGGAAACATTTTATTAGCATGCAAAGTCTACATGGACCAAGCAGTTGTCGCCCTGGCATGCCGTGTAAGCACTAAGCACTCTAAGCACTTGGAGGGCACAGAGCAGACCACTACAACACCGTCGATGTTGCTCGTTAAGCCATTTTGTGTAACACCTGCTTCAATACAAGAGAATTCAACTATTCATACAGTAACTGTGTTATTAAGGATGGATTGAGTTTCACTTTTTGGAGAAATAGATGAATTTCTGTTATACAGAAATTAGTCGATTTCACTCGTGGACAAATAAATCTCCTAAACTCTGTGTGGCACAGCGCATAAGACACCCTTTCTAAGTGTTGATGGTTATTATTAAAAGAGGGAATTTACTCTGTGGCAGTGACTGGTCCAATCGTCCTCAGCCTTTCCCTTCCTCTGTTTCGGAAACGCCTGAAGACTATCTCATTTGTTAGAGCCCTGGGTCGGGAGCGCCTCTGAATCTCTGAGTGGCATCTTACGGCTTCCACAGCAATTGACACCGACCCTGAGAAGCGGTAATATTTTCCACAGCGTTTCTCGCGACCTCTTACGTCTCCCAGTGGCGTTGAGGTCGCCCTCTTCTTTATCTAATCTTTGGGCTGGCACCACCCGGAGACGGTAGTGGCGGAATTGTTACTTATCTAACTAAATAAGTTAGCACCAAACATTCAGACGTCGACGGATCCACAGTTTAACGGCAGCTTTTGACAACATAGGCGTTTCCACCGACAAAGATTAGTTTTTGGCGTAATACAGCTCGATGACGTCGACTTTATGACAGTACGCACTCAAAAGCAACGGTTAGAGCGTTTTAATTACATAGAAAGATGTTTAATTCAGTGTTTAGCGACATTTATATTATAATAACAATTTTATGTTTCACCTCTTTAGCGCTTCTGAGTAGGTTTCTTGAAGAGGCGCTATATAAATATCCGGAATGAATGAATGAATGAACTCTAGTAATATGCATGCCCTCTATTTGATGAGGTATATATTTGGCAGCTTCTTCTTTTCGACTGTGGTATCTTAAGTATGTTATGTTATAATTATTATATAAGCAATAAGAACCTGACGTTTTTCACGGGGTCGTTAAACGGAAACTACCTATTCATACACAATTGGATAAGCAGAGATCGGATAATTTTCCTGAAATATGGTTTGCATGAGTGACGTCAACGGCCCTCTCAGACACAAGAAATCGTTATACAATATTTCAAATGATATACAGCACAATTTCGACACCTTTTTATCGGATTTCCTGGTGTTATATAACTTCGCATGCCTCCTTATGAATAACTTCCATCGAATCACAAACGTAAAGTCTTCGTAAACGGCCCTGGCAGCCACAAGATGTCGTTAAACATATGATTTTCAAACTGTATTGTATTGTATTGTATTTGAACACTTGTTATAGCGCCCCTACCAGATTTCCCATTCAGAGGCGCTCCCGACTACTGCTGTAGTCGGAGTTTCACGCCGAAGCGCATGAGCAATTGCGAGTGAAGGACTTGCCCAGGGTCCCTACGCTGTACTACGTAATTTAAGACTGTATTATGCTAAACTAATTTTGCCGACATTAGCGGCCTACATTGCGATTGGGTGTCGTTGAAATCTGGATTCCAATGTTAAACTCATTAAAATTGCCTATTTATAATATTACTAGATGTTTTCCCGTCCCAAGTCGGCTAAAAACAATTTGAAAATATCAAGAGATGCGTCTTCTTGTGCTATGAATGACGTAAGTCTTCTCCATCATCATTATTATTATTATTATAAGATGAACGTCAACGATCTTAGCAACGGTAAGATGTCGCTTGTATTGCATTGCAAGGGACTTTGTTTAAACATTACTTTTTCATTTGAGCCAATTTGTTTAAAATATTCCTGCATGAAAGAGAATTAAGCTATTCATAATGTTTACATGGTCTAAACATTACTTTTTCATTTGAGCCAATTTGTTTAAAATTATCCTGCATGAAAGAGAATTAAGCTATTCATAATGTTTACTTTGTTTAAACATTACTTTTTCATTTGAGCCAATTTGTTTAAAATATTCCTGCATGACAGAGAATTAAGCTATTCATAATGTTTACTTTGTTTAAACATTACTTTTTCATTTGAACCAATTTGTTTAAAATATTCCTGCATGACAGAGAATTAAGCTATTCATAATGTTTACTTTGTTTAAACATTACTTTTCCATTGAGCCAATTTGTTTAAAATATTCCTGCATGACAGAGAATTAAGCTATTCATAATGTTTACTTTCTTTAAACATTACTTTTTCATTGAGCCAATTTGTTTAAAATATTCCTGCATGACAGAGAATTAAGCTATTCATAATGTTTACTTTGTTTAAACATTACTTTTTCATTTGAGCCAATTTTGTTTAAAATATTCCTGCATGAAAGAGAATTAAGCTATTCATAATGTTTACTTTGTTTAAACATTACTTTTCCATTTGAGCCAATTTGTTTAAAATATTCCTGCATGACAGAGAATTAAGCTATTCATAATGTTTACTTTGTTTAAACATTACTTTTTCATTTGAGGCAATTTGTTTAAAATATTCCTGCATGAAAGAGAATTAAGCTATTCATAATGTTTACTGTGTTTAAACATTACTTTTTCATTTGAGCCAATTTGTTTAAAATATTCCTGCATGACAGAGAATTAAGCTATTCATAATGTTTACTTTGTTTAAACATTACTTTTTCATTTGAGCCAATTTGTTTAAAATATTCCTGCATGAAAGAGAATTAAGCTATTCATAATGTTTACTGTGTTTAAACATAACTTTTTCATTTGAGCCAATTTGTTTAAAATATTCCTGCATGACAGAGAATTAAGCTATTCATAATGTTTACTTTGTTTAAACATTACTTTTTCATTTGAGCCAATTTGTTTAAAATATTCCTGCATGACAGAGAATTAAGCTATTCATAATGTTTACTTTGTTTAAACATTACTTTTTCATTTGAACCAATTTGTTTAAAATATTCCTGCATGACAGAGAATTAAGCTATTCATAATGTTTACTTTGTTTAAACATTACTTTTTCATTTGAGCCAATTTGTTTAAAATATTCCTGCATGACAGAGAATTAAGCTATTCATAATGTTTACTTTGTTTAAACATTACTTTTTCATTTGAGCCAATTTGTTTAAAATATTCCTGCATGACAGAGAATTAAGCTATTCATAATGTTTACTTTGTTTAAACATTACTTTTTCATTTGAGCCAATTTTGTTTAAAATATTCCTGCATGAAAGAGAATTAAGCTATTCATAATGTTTACTTTGTTTAAACATTACTTTTCCATTTGAGCCAATTTGTTTAAAATATTCCTGCATGACAGAGAATTAAGCTATTCATAATGTTTACTTTGTTTAAACATTACTTTTTCATTTGAGGCAATTTGTTTAAAATATTCCTGCATGAAAGAGAATTAAGCTATTCATAATGTTTACTGTGTTTAAACATTACTTTTTCATTTGAGCCAATTTGTTTAAAATATTCCTGCATGACAGAGAATTAAGCTATTCATAATGTTTACTTTGTTTAAACATTACTTTTTCATTTGAGCCAATTTGTTTAAAATATTCCTGCATGACAGAGAATTAAGCTATTCATAATGTTTACTTTGTTTAAACATTACTTTTTCATTTGCGCCAATTTGTTTAAAATATTCCTGCATGAAAGAGAATTAAGCTATTCATAATGTTTACTGTGTTTAAACATAACTTTTTCATTTGAGCCAATTTGTTTAAAATATTCCTGCATGACAGAGAATTAAGCTATTCATAATGTTTACTTTGTTTAAACATTACTTTTTCATTGAGCCAATTTGTTTAAAATATTCCTGCATGACAGAGAATTAAGCTATTCATAATGTTTACTTTGTTTAAACATTACTTTTCCATTTGAGCCAATTTGTTTAAAATATTCCTGCCTGAAAGAGAATTCAGTTATTCAAACTGTATTACTGATTTAAATCTATATAGTCCGTCTTCGCAGACCCTACGTAGAGTCCCTTCTAGCACCTATGAATAATCTAGTCTCCTAACATGGCTGTTGTCCCACTCCGAGAATATTTTCGAAGATTTACATTACACTGCATACTTTAATTATTTATTTGGTTTAGGTCGGGGTTCATTACCTGGTCGTAGATCTCTTTCTTCTACAATACAGGGTGGTCTAGTTGTTCTCCGTAGAGAACTATCACAGTGAAACATGGAATCTGTGCAGTGGTCGGTCCCTCAATCTGGAACTGGCTCCTTGAAATCTGCGACAGAAGCTTCTCCTACTTCCTATGTCTTTATTTCGCAAACCATTGAAGACCAGTCTGTCTGATTGTGTTCTTGTATAATCACAGGTCGGAGCCACTTTTGATGAGTTTTCTCGAAGAGGCGCTAAATAAATATGCATTTACACATTAAATTACTACTGATGCAGAGTTTAACGACGTCCTATGACTTCTATTACTGTTGATATCGTAAAAACGAGTGAAATGCACATTGGACCCAAGTCCCGAAACAATGTTTTTCAACTTTTGAAGTCTAATACAAGTGTTGGTGACTGGACTCCACCGTCCCAATACAAAGTTACCCCAGGAAGTTAAGTCTGGTGTTGGCATAGGTTTTACGTAATATCGGAATCATTGAATATAAAATTTTATAAACTATCTTACTGGCTGTAATTTCGAATGAAAACTAAAGGCACTGTTTATGGACAGTAAATATTTTATACAAACTCTCAATGACCAGCTGATTATATATAACCATTCAGAGAATGAAAATGTGATATCAAGTGTTCGAGCATACGATCAACAGTACTGTTACCGTCGAAAAATAATGTAAATGCTTTCCTCAACAGTTCCGCCGCATACATTAGCAATTGCTCATATTACACACCTTTAAAACACTATCACCTACGTTATATAGATTTTCAAGCTGCCTGCAAATTTACCGTTATTTAGCTTGCCGTTGGTGTGATCGTATATTGAAACCTTTTCCGTTCTACTAGTCCAGGCAATCTAGCTCAAATATACGTTGAACCTGGGCAAAATTGCTTCAGAAGCTTTTTAAACGGTTTCCTGCTCAGTTTCCGTTGCTGAATAACATATCCAAAATCCCACAAAATCCGACCATGGGGTCACCCCCAAAAAGTGCATTTTATCCAAGATGGCGGCCAATAATGGCGCCAACACAGAAAACAGTATATAGCAGGTCATAGGTAAGCTACAATGACAAATGAAGTATCAAACTTAACATTATCAAGGTCAAGGAATCGATTTATCATAGTTGCAATAGTGTCGGAATGTTACTATCCAAGATGGCGGCGAAATTTGGCGCCAAAACACAAAATATGTGTAAATCAGGTCAGAGGTAAGCTACAATAACAAATAAAGTGTCGAATATAATATTTTCAAGGTCAAGAAATCGATTTATCGTAGTGGCATTAGTATCGGAATGTTACTATCCAAGATGGCGGCCAATATGGCCGCCAAAACAGAAAAATATGCATATATCAGGTCATAGGTTAGCTACAATAACAAATGAAGCGTCAAATTTAACATTATCAAGGTCAAGGAATCGAATAATCACAGTGTCAATAGTGTCCGAATGTTACTATCCAAGATGGCGGCCAATATGGCCGACAAAGTAGAAAAATATGTATCTATCAGGTCAGAGGTAAGCTACAATAGCAAATGAAGAGTTGAATATAATATTTTCAAGTTCAAGAAATCGATTTATCGTAGTGGCAATAGTGTCGGAATGTTCCTATACAAGGTTGCGGCCAATATGGCCGCCAACACACAAAAGATGTATATCCTCAGCCTTTGGAACTGCTCTTCGGAACCATCATTTTCTCCACGACACTGACGAAAACTTTAAGCGGACTGTCTCTGAGCTATTTAACTCCTACGAGGCTGTGATGACTGAGCCACTAGATACATTTCTCCCAGCACTCTCAGTCAAGATGCGTCACTACCCCTCTCGCCGTGATTTAATGCTGAACCCTTAGGCGTCAAGCCCGGCACCTGAAGAGGGTTCACAGACGAACGCGATCTCCGAAAGATCAAACCATGCACCTGGATCCTCTTCGTCCGAAACATGCCAGCTTACTAACGGAGCAGAAATACTGGGAGGCCATCATCGGCCGACTATCGGGTGAGCCAAAAAAGCTGTGAACTATCTTCAATGACCTTCATGGCCGACGGTCGGATAGCCAAAGGTCACAGACTCCGCCACCTTTTACAGCCGACGTGTTTCTGAAGAAACTAGCATCAAAGATTTATTCCATCAGTCAGGCAATCTCCTCTGCTTCTCCGCCGGACTATCCGTCTACAAACTGTCGCCTTTCTACTCTTTGCGAGGTCACGAGTGCTGAGCTACGAGTGTTCATTTTAACCTTCGGCCCCAAAACCTGCGATCTCGATCCTGTACCCAGTCTTGAAGCGGGATGGGTTGGATTCAAGCGATTAAGCAAATTACCGCCTGATTGCAAATGTGACATTTCTTTCTAAAGTTCTGGAATGTATTGTTGCTATTGTTTATCTATATATAAATGGTTTCCTGCCTCCCAGTAGTGTGGCTTTAGGAAGAATCACTCTATGGAGACCCTACTAGACCGCCTCCTGTCTGACCTCTATGGCGCCATGGATTTCGGACAGATCTATCTCTCTCTCTCTCTTGACCATCTTCGATGTCAGTCAGCTCAGCTTTTGACCATCATATACTCCTGCAACGCCTTTCTGCTTCTTTTGGGCTGACAGACATACCGCTAGAGTAGTTTCTCTCCTTCCTGTCAGAGCGCACTAATTGTATAGTCTCTGGCTCCTCTAGGTCCAGCTGGGTTCTCGCCCCTTTTGGTGTTCCATAGGTTTGGTGCTAGGACCATTACTTTATGTTATCTGAACGTCTGGTATTGGGGTCTTGCTGGCGTCATGTGGGCTTCTGCACCAGCTATATGATGGTGATGTGCAGACCTACACCCTTTGCAACCCCGATTGCGTGGTGGATTGCCGTCCAGCAGATGTGCCAAGCTATGGATGCCCTTTCCACTTGGTTAGATTGGCTCGTGCGACGGAGCCACTTGGACTAATTGGGCGCCTTGACCGGTTCCTCCGTTCAGCTGCTCGTCTTACAAGGTCTTTCCCAAATATGCTCCTGTTTCTGTATTATATGTTGGATGTGTTGTACTGGCTCTCTATCCCACAACACATCTCCAACAGGGTTGCTGTTTTGGTCTGGCGGTGCATACTTGGCTGTGCCTCGGTCTACCTGCGTGATCTTTTTTGGTCTGCTCTGGGATAGCCTACAGCTGGCCGTCAAGTCTTCCTGTCTTCTACTGGGGAGAACTCTTAGTCCCTCATGCTCGCTCCTCAATTAGGCAGCACCGTGTCTTCTGAGTGGTTGGACCTTCCATTTGGAATGGTCTCCCATTAGAGATTCGTCTACCGCCTAGGGGTAGTGCGATTCCGTTTAATAAGTTGCTAAAGTCTAATTATTAGTGCCGCAGCTGGGCTGGGAGGCTGGTAAGCCACAATAACAAAGGAAGTGGCAATAGTGCAAGAATGCTACAATCCAAGAAATCATAAAAGGATCTTCAAAATCAAAGCTTTATAGGATGTGCTTCTGCTGTTGTGAGCGCTACAAATAGCTTTCAAGAAATATACATATTTTTGTGTGCTGGCGGCCATGTTGGCCGCTACCTTGGATAGGAACATTCCGACACTATATATTGCCACTACGATAAATCGATTTCTTGAACTTGAAAATATTATATTCGACTCTTCATTTGTTATTGTAGCTTACCTCTGACCTGATAGATACATATTTTTCTGTTTTGGCGGCCATATTGGCCGCCATCTTGGATAGTAACATTCGGACACTATTGATACTGTGATAATTCGATTCCTTGACCTTGATAATGTTAAATTTGACGCTTCATTTGTTACTGTAGCTAACCTATGACCTGATATATGCATATTTTTTGTTTTGGCGGCCATATTGGCCGCCATCTTGGATAGTAACATTCCGATACTAATGCCACTACGATAAATCGATTTTTTGACCTTGAAAATATTATATTCGACACTTTATTTGTTATTGTAGCTTACCTCTGACCTGATTTATACATATTTTTGTGTTTTGGCGCCAATTTAGGCCGCCATCTTGGATAGTAACATTCCGACACTATTGCAACTATGATAAATCGATTCCTTGACCTTGATAATGTTAAGTTTGATACTTCATTTGTCATTGTAGCTTACCTATGACCTGCTATATACTGTTTTCTGTGTTGGCGCCATTATTGGCCGCCATCTTGGATAAAATGCACTTTTTGGGGGTGACCCCGTGGTCGGATTTTGTGGGATTTTGGATATGTTATTCAGCAACGGAAACTGAGCAGGAAACCGTTTAAAAAGCTTCTGAAGCAATTTTGCCCAGGTCTAACTGTATATTGCCTGGACTATACGGTTAAACTGTAAAATATTAAGTTTCTATTTAAGTCAGTGTCCTCTGTCTGACACCGCAAGATATTGTCAAATCATCTTTATCCCAAGAATGTTATACACAGTGCGACCACTGCTTGGGATTTTTCCCAAGATCTTGGGATTTCAGGGGTTCGACTTGGGATTTGGGGATTTTGCCTAGCAATCTTGGGATTTTATTCTAAGGTCTACAGACTAGTTTTTACCATACTTTGCAACAGTGGCAGCGAATCAGATTAGAAAACTCGCTTAGTCTGAAAGATGTTTATTATTATTGTAACTTGTAAACATTGTTAATTTGATGTTATACTCCGGTTTTTTCTTTGCCAGTTCTTAGCTAGGCATTTTTGTGAATAATTGTGAGTTAAAACGCATTCATTATTTCATCACAATTTTTTCCTTGTCGGTAACTTGGGATTTTTATGTATACTTTTGGCCAATCTTGGGATTTTTCTGGCAAGAGCTTGGGATTTCTGAAAATGGAGAGTGGTCGCACTGGTTATACAGGAACATGTACTAACAAACTCAGCCATAAGAAGCGATACTGTCAATTGTTACTGTTCATCTACAGCGTTTGCTTTTTGTTTTTGAAACTAAACGAATATACACCTATACAAGCACACGAGACAGCGTAGCTAAGTTAAGAGAACTCGATACTGAACTGTTATATACCATAAATTGACTTTAATGCAATTAACTTTTATAAATAAAATTAATACGGTTTTAGAGGTGTCTTATTGGCAAGTCGTCATCGGCGAGTTCTCGTGCACCATTAGGACCCAAACTACAGATACTGATGGTGTTTCTGTAATGGGGTGATGATGATTTGAAGTTGCGTCTGGTACAGCTTAACAATAATGCATAAAACCGTATTGACTCATTGATTGATTGATTAATTGATTGATTGAGAGGGCAACGCAAATCAACTTTTTTGATACGGGTTCGTTATAATGGACCCTTCCTATGAATTGTCTAAATCGATAAGCAGAGTTCAGATTCTCATTGCTGGAAAAGGTAGGTTATAAGCGTGACGTCAACGGGGCCGTTGACGTCACTCTTATAACCTACCTTTGTAACCGCCATATTCGACTTACGTATATGCAAAATTATCGCTTAATGTTCCTCGTAAGCGTTGCACATTATCATTGTTCGACGTATCTTTTACTCCAAAAAGGGTCGCTCGACATAACGAAATAATTATAAAAAAATAGTCGAAGAAGCCAAAATTAATCGATCACAATTTAAACGATTAATTGATCGATAAAATCCGCCGCTTTACTGTTTACCCTGAAGGGGATTTGAACGTCATCCTCAATGAGTGTTGATGATTATACTATAATACAATCACAGCAGCATGAGTGGCATGTGTTTAGCGACATCTTACGGCTGCAAGAGCCGTTGACGTCAACCTTACGTTAATTTTACATTTTTTCTAATGTAGTAATACTAAGGTTGGTTGGCACGACAGTGTGTCATTGCAAAGATGATTAGCGTCGCCCCCCTACTTTCTCCAGGCGTAGGACTGGTGCTCACAGAGTATAGGCTAATACTATAATTATGGACAAAACATGTTTTGACAAAGCAATTGCCAGTGTTTAGCGACATCTTTGACGTTTCATTCCTCTTTTCTCTTGCCTTGGGACTGGCAATACCAGAAAATGTCTGTTATGTAATCAGTTAAGTAACTGAATATGTTGAACGACCAAAACGAAAGACCTAGAAGAATTAGCATTCACATAAACTGTTGATGATGATTCCATTAGTTTAACGACATCCTTTGGCTACTATGGCCGTTGGCGTCTTTGTGTTTCTATTGTATTTCCATAATGTTTGGCCCATTGGCTCTTTTTATTTCTCTGTATTTTTTTTCTTTTTGCTTTTTCTCTTTTTTTTTGTTTGTGTGTTTTTTTTGGTGGCTTTTCCAGCTCTTTTTTGGCTTTTCCAGCTCTTTTTTGGCTTTTCCAGCTCTTTTTTTCTCTTTTCCAGCTCTTTTTTTGGCTATATCAGCTCTTTTCAAAAATACAAAGTTATTTACAGAATTTCTAAGTTTTCTATAATAACATGTAATTCTATTTGCAAACAGAATTTCAGCACATATATGTGTAATATATACATATATTATATACATACTTTATTGCAACATACCTCTATTTACAATAATGTATTTTTTATCACTTATTTACACAACAGGATAACTTAATTAAACATTTCAATCACATATTCATTTCATTCATTAATTCAGAGGATCTATATAGCGCCCCTCCAAGATAAACTACTCAGAGGCGCTTGCATATAACAATGCAGTATTGCTACAAGATGTAATAGAATTATTAATCATCATAATCAAATGACACTTAGTCACACATATAAGCACACCCGCTCCGCTCCAATTGGTATTTAAATCATATGCAATATGTTCAGCTATATGTTTCTATTATATTTGATATGATACGGATGTTCATGAGAATAATTATAGTATTTTTCCTTTATTAATGATTTTAACAAGATTATATACTGTACTCTGCAAACATCCTGTATCCAGCAGAGATTTTAAATTAAATTCTGAATTATAACTATTACATTTATCTTTTAGGATATTTGAAATATTTTCCTTATTACATTCCAATAGGATATGTTCTATACTTTCCGTTACCTCACATCTATCACAAAATCCAGTAGGGTGCTTTCTCATTTGAAATAGTCTTTTATTAGTAATGGCAACACCAAGCCTCAATCTGCTAATCTGTACCTCTTTATGTCTATGTGGATCACAAAATTTTATATTTGTAGACACTAGTGGGCATATGGTTTTATAGAATTTTCCTTTATTTTCAATGTTATAATCTATTTGCTATTTATTTATTATATAGGCTTTAATAAAAGTATTCATCTCCTGCATTTCTAGGTAACTTGTAGAATTAATATTATCTAAACTAAGTGCTTCCTTTGCTAATTTATCTGCTTTTTCATTACCTTTAATTTCTACATTTAATATCTATATCTATAAATTATAGGCATGTTGATTTTTTTTATTCCAATATTTAACGACATCCTATAGCTACAAAGGCTGTTGACGTCTTTAAAGTTTTTGATGTATATCAGTTCATTTTCTTGTAATGTTCTCATCAGTTTTCTTTCTCTTTTCTCGTCTTTGATTCCATTTCCGATAGGATGCTGACGTATTTAAAGTTTCTCACGGATTAAGTTCATTTTCGTATAATTTCTCTCATCAGTTTTCTTTTTCTTTTCTTGACTTTTATTCCGTTTGTGATAGGATGCTGACATATTTAAAGTTTCTGACGGATTAAGTTCATTTCCGTATAATGTTAATAATTGTTTTCTCCTCAATCTTAGTAATAATATTTGATAGAATATCACATTCATCTATCTAAATTACCATCAAACTATCAATATTAAATTTATAGGCGATGTTCAATATTCAATATCTATCAATCATAATACATACAGATTTAATTATCAATTTCAACATGACAATCAAAGCAAACTAATTTTAAGTAATAACTAAGGACCAAGAATATTAGAAACATTATTTAGCGTCAGTTTTATCCGATAGGAGAAAAAAAATAACATTAGAAACCCATACATTGACATTATGAACAAACCAATTCATATGCTGTAAACTTAATCAAGGAACATTATTCTAAAAAAAATTATGATATTTGTTAATCAAGTAACTGTTAAGCAACTAAATTTTAACAATTATTTATTGTTGTTACCTAGATTATGTACTTACTCACAGCACTTATATATAGTATTTTAAGTCATAATTACTCTATTTATAATCTCTAAATGATTTTCCCATTAGTAATGTTCATGAGTATATTATATACTTCGAGACAAATATCTGGATTAGACAACACACTTTTAACAGTGCATTCCACTTTTTTCAACGTACATTTTTCAAGTATTAATTTTGATATGTCATGTTTTTACAAGCAATTAATATATGATCAATGGTTTCAGGCACCTGGCATTCAGAACATAAGTCCGTTGGACTTTTACCTATATGTTTCAGCCACACATTAGTTAAAATTTGTCCCATTCTAAGTCTGGTGATTTGAATTTCACGCATCTTGAAATTTTCCTTTATAATTGCATATACTTGTCGTATCGCTCGTGGTCTCCGGATTTCTTCTGCCACCAAAATCGCTAAATCAGTTTATTCACATGCACTTAATCAAAGATCAGAAATTTATAATTGCATAATTACCGTCGTTGTTGTTGTTGTATTTCGGCTTAACGACACTTTTTCATATCGAAGATGATTAGTGTCGGAGGCAGAAAGCAACCTCGTACTCCACGTTTATATTGCGACCGACCCGCAGTAAAGATCCGAGAAATTAATCTCTGATAAACCGACCGACCGGGAGTCGAACCCGGGCCGCCGACGTGACGAGCGGGCTACCAACCCACTCGGCCACTCAGGACCTCTATTTACCGTCGTCTTATTTTCAGACCCAATCAGCCTTCCTCGTTTACTTTCAGCTTCTGATTTCTGGGTAACTGGGTTACTGTAGACAGTGTAGAGAAAGTTCGTTTATGTAGATGTTTAGCAGATCCGGCGATTGTAGGTTGGACTTATGGAGTTTCTGCATAGCGACCTCGTGTCATTAGCCAGATGATAAGCGTCGCCCTCCTCTTCTATCCAGGCTCCGGACTGGCATCATCCCACTCTAAGCAGCGCGCGGTTACATTTCGGGATTTTATTCCAACAATTTAAAGAGGCATCTTATGGCATTAAAGGCCGTTGACGATGATAGGATTTTTTACTGTTACACTATCCCTCGATTGCGATAATATATATAGATATTTGTTATAATACAATAATAATCATCATCAGTCCGTGACGCCAGACATTTGGCGGTGATGGGTACAAATAAAAATTGTCATCGGACATTTACCATGTTCAGTGCTCCCCTAAGTGTTAGTCCAAGTGATGTTATTTCCTTATTTATATTGTCTATCCAGTGTAGTTTTCGTCTGCCTTTATTTCTTTCCTTCCAATCTTGCATGTAGTAACGCATTGTGTGAAATTCTGTAAACTTAATAGGAAAACTCCGGCGTTGCGAGAACGAGCGGAAAAGATACATGTACATGTAGAGGTCATAAGCAAAGAATCACGTCAGATGATTACTAACTCGTAATCATAATCTCCAAAAATCTACATTGTAAAGTGCAACTCGAAAGCCAAGCGCAGGGCACCAGCTTATTCACGAGCGCTTCATCTAGTCAGAAATCAACGGTCCATAACTGTTGGATTCACAGTTAAACATAGGAATTTCTGAATTTAGATAAATCGCGTTTAAACTAACTGATTTTCCTGCTAATTTTCTTTTTTGGCTGCAGAAGAAATCCGGAGACTTCGAGTGATAAGACAAGTAATTGAAATTATAAAGTAGGCTACTCACAAGATGAGTGAGGTTTATATCAACCGCCGAGGGTGGCACGTCAAAAGAGCGACCGACAAAAGAGCGCCGACAAAAGAGCGACCGACAAAAGAGCGACCGACATAAGAGCGACCGACATAAGAGCTAAGAGCGATGTTGGCCACATAGACCACACACTGTAATTCAATCAATCGGAATTTATATAGCGCTCCTTCAAGATCTCTACTCAGAGTCGCTCCCGACCCATGAACCAGGCCCTGTCGTAATCGTAATCGCAAACTTGAAAATTGCTATAGGTGCCATTTTAACATCGGAACATCTGGCACCATTTTGATCGTGTAGGTCCAGAGATGCAGTAAAGATCCAGATCTCCAGAGATGAAGACAAGTATCAATGAGTAAGAAGTCTGAAGTATTAGTCTTCATCAACTTCATGGACTTCAAACAAGCATTCGACAGCGTAGGCTTTGTCATGACGGAGTGTGGGAGCGATGAAAAATGCATTTACACATGTAGCCTAAACTGATCAAGCTTGTACAAGAGATAAACCGGAAGTCATTAAGTGCGATACAGGTTCACTTCGCTCTTGTGTCGGTCGCTCTTTTGTCGGCGCTCTTTTGTCGGCGCTCTTTTGTCCGGCGCTCTTTTGACGGCGTGCCCTGTTTAACTACTTAGCAATTGGAACTCTGGGCAGAATAGATTTATCTGACGCTCAGCTGGTAATTTGTCCCACTTGGATACGTTCAAATTAGACACCTTTAAACGCTTCCAATTTGCGGTATATGATCCTCAATTGAGTTTCGTCTTCAATCTGTTGATTTCGGGAATTTACTAAAGTAGTCAATAGCATTTGTTTATAGAATCGAATGCAATTTCTCTTAGAAATTAAAATAGTGACAACACTCGTAGAACAGACTAGGCGATGTCTTAGCAAGTTTATGTGCTAATTTTCAGCAAGAAAATACATTAATCAGTAGGCCAAACTAGAAGAGTCTCCAGTGCCAGGCCCACGCACACATGTATATCCAACCAACGGATTCCATCCATAGCCAACAGATGGCATCCAGTCCAAAGCTATATGGACAAAGGGGCGACAGGCGGTAGTATTCACGGCACACGTTAACGCCACCATCCCTCATTAGTTGCTGATGACTCACCTCCGGCTATAGTATTGTAGCGACGACAGGTTTAGGGTGATCATTACCACCTGCCAGTAGTCCCTCATTAGTTGTATGTGACGAAAGTCTGGCTATCCCTCTAGCCACCGGGTGCACTTAGAACCGATATTCATCTCCTGCCTGTCAATGAGTCGAAGCTCCACACATGACTGTCGGCCGAGGTCACTCCAAAGACCCACGTAAATGCAGTGGCTTAACGTGGGGTTTCAGCGCCCAGGGGCAAGAGTTGATAACTGTGCCCTTTTAATTTTCTTGCTACCTTGTAATCATTCTTGTCATAGTGCTGTGTACCACTGAAAGGTAATTTTGCGACCCTTGTGCTGTGCTCCGGGGCGGTTGCTCCCTCTGCCCCCGTTGTTATGCCACTGCGTCGATCCCGGTAGCAGATGCCTTAGGCGGCCCATGGATGACGCAATCGACGAAGGGCGAACATATAGATCAGAAAATAATCATTTATGCAAGAAGGTAACTCTGTCCCACGAACTGATGATGAACAAACCCCTTCGCCGACAATTTTCCCCATCCTCCATTCTCCCTTCTACCTCCCTCCTTACATTTCATAAAAACTTAATATGATAGTGACGAGGTTATCAATTTATGCAACATATTACAATAAGTAGATAAGCTAATATGATGACATCTTTCATCATTGCTGTAGTTAGTTTAAACATGAAGGAATACACCGCCATTAACTGTCGTTGTTTGAACCTGCTTTAAATCATAACAAGAATAAAATATATCCCCACATGGCCAGAAAGTGGTTGCTACTGGTAGTAGTAGTAAGTTTCAGTTTCACAACACAAAGATCATTAGCGTCGCCCTCCTCCTATATGCAGGCTTGGGACTGGCACTGTCAGAAAGCGAACGGTGGCGGAGTTGGTTGCTACTGGAATCCACCGTTACAGTGTAAAGCTATGACTTGCGGCTAAATCTGATGTTGGCATAGGTCGGATTTTATGTAATATTAGAAGCATTGAATGTATACATGATAAACTATCTTTCTAGCTGTTTTGTCAAATGGAAACTAAAGGTGCTCTTTGTGGACATTAAATACTTTCATACGAGACTGTTTATGGTCAGATGATTATAGCCATCTGAATCTACAATCTGAAAGTGAAAATATAATGTAAGATGTTTGACCAGATGATCAACTGTTACCGTCGCATATATATACACACCTTTAGAACACTTTTCCCGACGTTATTTATATTTCCCAGCAGCCTACTCAGTTAGATAGTACATTCATTTTTGCTTCCATCCCACGGCGTCAATGCGTATCGGAAACCTCTGCCGTTCTACGGTGAAACTCAAAATGATAAGATTCTATATTTAGAGGAAAAATAATTCAATTTCCGTTTTACGCTGACTCGCAGATTTCGCCCAACTTCAAATGTTGTTTCTGACATTAAAATATGGTGTCCTAAACCTCCACAGGAATTTCTTTTACTTCGGAAACACAATTATTCGTCCATATTCCTTCATAAAATAATAACTGAATGCGTTTATTATGTTAACTAGATGCGTCTCTCCAATGCGAAGTCGTAGTAAACGGCCATGGCGGCCACATGATGTCGTTAAACTATGGATACTAACTGACACACATAAGGCTAACCTAGACAGGGAGCAATGTGCTTAAAGAGTTCGGTCCTCTTCCTCGCTGTCTGATCTTCCCATCAACAGGGTCCAATCAACACAGTCATTTCATAGGCAGATAGGCTGTCGACGTCGTTGCAAAGGTCTTTATTATGATATCAAATCTCTTTTAACATCGTCACAAGAATGCACACGTCATCCGGATTCAGCTGAAACAACTCTCCAGAATTCGTCCTTAGTTGGAAATATCCAGGAAAGCCCTAGTCTCGGTGCACATAAAAACTGTTTTTGTAAGGCCTAAACGTTCTTTAAACACGTGCTTAGAGTATTTTTGATGAAAAAAATAGAGAAGATAGAATTCAAAAGTGAAAATTTTTTCAATAAAACGTCAACATTATTTAATTCATGATCAATAAAATGTATGATAGCTCATCGCATTTATCAGTAAACCATTTCTAAACTATGCTGTTTTTATTGTCGTCAGATGTCGTCACACATTACAGTACACAAAATGCAAAGTTCCTCTTAGACACCTCTAAAACGTGTAAACACTATTTATATAAAACTATAACAGTCTCTCGCAGTACAGTAACTCACCGCCTTTATTCGATTAATGTTCGTAAATATGAATTGAAGTGCAAAGCTTGAATTAGACACCATCAAATACGCATACATAATCTCCAATATAGTGGAAATGGACACAGAAACTCTGACAGTGTCGCTGTCGGATGGTGCCAGTCCTTAGCGCTGTTAAAAGGGGATGGCGACGCTATTCAACTCTGTTTTGACATAGCGTCGTCAAACAATAACTTACCAAATGCAGTCGGTGGGAAGATGAAGCAGCGAGGACAGAAAAGTTTGGCGCTCTAGAATTCAAATGGATAGATATGATAGTTGGACAGATAGACGAATAGACGGACAGACAGACAGACAGACAGACAGACAGACAGACAGACAGACAGACAGACAGACAGTCAGACAGATAGACAGACAGATGCATGGCCAGATCAATGCATAGACAAACAGTCTTAGACATACACTTAGGCATTCGCCTTCATTTTTCAATAATTTTCATGAATCGCGTTAAATCGCTGGCTAAATTTTGCGATCTTGCCGCAGGGTATATTAAGACTCTTCTTAATAGCTATTGAACAAACAGAGTTAATATTAGACACCTTTAAACGATGTCTAACATTTCTATATAAACGTCAATAGCAAAAACATTGTCGTTGACTGTGTTTACTACAGTTAAGTGAGGGATTAAAGTCAACGGCCCTGGCAGCCGTAAGATGCTTCTTAACGACATTTCATGGCTTTCAGAGTGTTTTGTTTGGTTAGTTCTTGTTTAACAACACTGTGATATAACAAATATGACCAGCGTCGCTCTCCTCCTTTCTCCAGGCTTTGGACTGGCACTGACAGAGTACGAGCAGTAATGGAGTATACCATGGTCGTTTAGACCTAAATATAAATCAGAAATGTATTCATAATACATTACACTGTGCAATTGGAAATCTGTGTAGAATAGATTAATCTAGCGCTTGGTTGGTAATTTCTGCAACTAGCCAAAACTAGATTTTAGTATGAAACGTTCAATTTCGACACCTCTTAAACACTTAATTCGACGTATATGTTCTTCAATCGCATTTCGTCATATAATTTAATTGAGAGAAAAATTCTGCCAGTCACAGCGAGAATAGAAATAATAGGCTACAGTAGCATATTCCTATCGACGTAAACTGCCTTTTATGCCACAAGGTGTTGTTAAACAATTAATTGTAATTTCACTTAGAAATTGATATACCGCCTCTACTAGAAAATAAGTGAGCAATGTCTGCGCTAGATTGCATGCTATTTACATTAAGAATTCTTTAGGCAGTAGCGTCCAAACAATGCATAGAAAACTAGATGGATCATTGCAGTGGTAGGTCCACGCACACACGTAGAACCAAACCATCCATAGCTCACATATAGCATCAGGTTCAAGGTCTCCTTGGATCAAGAAGCGATGAAATGTTGGAGCGACGACAGGCGGTTACATCCGTACACGACCAGACCGCCACCCAGTAGTACCTTGTTTATCGAAGGTGACGCACGTCTGGCTATCCATAGAGCCACCTGTTGATCGTGGAACTATTCGTCTCCTGCCTGTCGGTAAATCGAAGCAACACCCGTGGATATTGGTCGATGTCACTCCAAAGACCAACATCGATCCTACTTCACCAAGACGAAAACTCCCGACAACAGATGGCGTACGTCGTACACATTTCTCACACTCGACGAGGGAGGAGATATAGATCAGGAAATAATAATCATTTTAAGCAAGGACGAAACTTTGTCCCACGAGGTGATGATAAGATTCCCCTATTCTCTCGACGCCAGCTTATCCCTTCTTCTCTTTTCCTTCCCCTCTCCCTCCCTATTTTTCATACAAGCTTAATATAACATGTCAAGTACGACGTCATCAATTTACGCAACACAAAGCAATAAGTATGTAAGTTAACGCGATGTCATCTATCATCATTGCGATAGTTAAATGTGGAAGAATACACCGCCGTTAATTCATCTATTCAGAATGACAAGGACGTATCGTATAGTTAGAAAATCTACGATACGTCCTTGTCATTCTGAATAGACGAATTATTATTGTCATTGCTTGAACTTGCTTCATAACAAAACAACGTACAAATATTTCAGCACATGCCCAAATAGTGGTGTTAACTGTCGCAACCACTTTATAAAGGGTTGGTGATTAAGTAAGTAATTAAGTAGGTATATTCTTTATTAAACCAATTGCATAATTATCCGCACTCCAGTGTACAGACGTCTTAATTATTATATTCTAACTGTCAACATGAGTACGACATTCTATCTGTTTAAAAATCTTGCGCTTTTTATATAAAACCATCTGAACCTGCAGTCTGACAATGAAAATGCAATGAAGAGTAAGATGATAACCCTCTCTGCACACACCTTTAAAACGCTTTCCACGACGCTATTTAAAATATTTGCCTCCTTCAATGTTAACTGCCTAACTAGGTCCTTGTCTCAAAGCCACCGTGTATCGGAAACATTTGCCGCTATTCGGCGAAACTACATTGTAACTATACAGAAATTCTATCAGCGTCAACAGCCGCTGTTGACGCTACAAGATATCATTAAACAGCAGAAACTACGAAATGAAAAACGATTTTAAATTTGAACACCTTTAATAAAATGCTTCTTTCTACTATATAACGTGAAATTGTATCAGCGTATCCCACAGGAACGGTTGCATAAGTAATATCGTTAAACTAATGGTAACCAACTGGTGGCAACTCTGCCACACTCATTTTCGAGTGATGCCAGTTAGAAGCCCGGATTGTATTGTATTGTATTTTCGTTTATTCAAAAGAGGCTGTCATAACGCAGCCATCGACAAAAGTGCGTAACTTATGGTCATAAAAAAGAGCCTAGACAAATTATATATATATAATAGATGAATAGATATCTATTCATAGCTATCCTGGAAAATGTATTGTTAATGCATTGGATTGCTATACACTATGTCGAATGTAAGACCTCACTGGGCAGCTAGTAAGTGTTTTTGTGCAGCATGCGCGGGAAAAAGTTCTTGCTGTCCTTTGCTGGAATGACGAAAGGGTGGGGCCTGGGTCGGAGGTCATATCGGATGAAGGAGAGGGAGACGCTAAGCGGTTCATTTGTTTTAACACGGGGGTCATTAAACGGAAACTACCAATGCATAAGTAAATCGACAAGCCGAGGTCAAATACCATTCCTGAAAGAAGGTAGGTAAGAATGACGTAAGCAGCAATGTCAGCCACAAGATGTCGTTAAACACTTGATTTTCAACTGATAAACGAAGCAATTTAAGAATTTATTAAGCCAAACTAAGTTTTACCGATGTTAGCGGACACCATTGCAATAAGACGTCGTTGAAATCTGGATTCCAATTTTAAATTTATTAATAATTATTGGTAATAATATAAGATAAAGGTCAACGATCCTGGCAGCAGTTAGATGTCGCTAAACAGTGAATAAAGCAGCATTGCAAGGTACTTGTTTTAAACAATACTTTTTCATATCAGCCATTTTTTTAAATCTGCAGGTGCAGAATGGAATTAGGCTATTCATAAATGAATTTGCTTTGTTTAGGTCGGGGTTCATTACTTGAGCGCAGATCGCTTCGTTCTGCTATAAAGATGATCTGGTTATTCCCTCGTGGAGTACTGTAACAGTCCAACATGAAAGCTTTAAGTGACAGGCCCCTCATTCTGGAACTGGCTTCCATGCCATGTGCGACATGACCATCACCTTTCTTTCTATGCCTCTATTCGCAAGCGAATGAAGACCATTCTGTCCGTTTACAGAAATATATACTTATACATTTAACTACTGCTGATGCAGAGTCTATCAAATGCAATATGTGTGCTATTGCTGTTGAAGTCTTCAGATTTAATTTGTATTTTCATTTTCTTTCTTCAAAATCTTATTAATTGCTGCTTAACTTAACGACGCTGTGTCAAAACGAAGCATATTATTGTCGCCCTCCTCCTTTCTCCAAGCTTGGGATTAGCACTACCAGAGTACAGGCAGTGGCGTCCAAATCTGGATTGCTACGACATCTTATGACTGCCAGAGCAGTTGACAACGACATCAGTTGGAGTAACTCGGCACAAGACGATAGAATAAGCTAACAAAATTATTTAAACCCTAGTGTTAAACCGTTTTAAAGGTGTCTAAATGTACGTTCTTCATCGACGTCATTGGACTACCTCTTCCGTTGATGCTGTTCCGACCGTTGTGAACGGGTTACAGATATTTATTTAATTGCTATTATTTCTTTTCATCTGACGACATCTTGCGTAGTCTGTGCGGCTAAACTTTGAACTCTGGTCACCTTATGGATTTAATTAATTCCCAGGCGACATCGTTTGTTTAATTAGCTAAGTGGCGTCGATTCGTCACTTCAAAGGAAGACCGACTTCTGGCTGATTTCCGGGGATAGACTGCGTCATAGGTAGGCCGATCAATAGGCCTGGTTCCGTTCTGGTGGACAGTTTACGATAGAATAACTTAGAAGGGATATCGCCGTTGTTTCCTCGGTCTCGGTGAATCGAGCGGGCGTTTCTTCTCACGGATAGTTGCCGTCCTGAATTAACTTTAATAGTGCCATGGGTTACGGGAGCACAAAATTTCCCCATTTGCCAAAATGCGCCCCTTTGGTTCCAGATAGTACATGGGTGGGCGAGTCCAAAATGTTCGGGACACAAATTTTCACGGTCCTCTATCAGCTATGGTAACTGAAATACATAATTGTTTAATATCTCAGGTTCTACTTCAGTTGGAATCGTGATCTTGTTGTCAGGACATACCTATTTGGGGCAAGGATTCCAGTAGAATTAATTGGAGGCACTTATCTAGACGAAATTTACAGCAATTTTCCAAAATGGTCGACCGAAATTAAACTTTTTCAATATCTCACCTTCTTGTTCTCTTAGAATCATGATCTTGGTGTCTAAACGCAAACGTTTAGGGGTAAGGATTCCAAAAGAAGTAATTGCATAAACACCTATCCTGCTGTGTACAAAGAATTCCTGCGTGGCAACTTCACAGTAAATAAGAAATGCATAGACTAAGTTCTACTGTTCTTGATCAGAACAACACCTGCGTAATTAGCAACTTCTATTGCGCTGGTGTCTAATGCACAAGGCATCAACCAATGGCGCAAGGAAGGAAGGATGACGGAGGTGTTGTAGGCCTCACACAAAACCCACATGTCCTACGACGAACGATGGTGTCTGGACGAGAGATCGAAGAGTTCCAGAAAATGAATCTGATCATCGACATCATGAGCAAAATCATGCTGATATTGCTGTCAACTGGCGTCCATAGATCTATTTTGTATTTTATTTCTTTCAATCTTCTAAATCTGAAACTTCATTAATTTTTCGTTTTTGACGACATCTTGCGGCTGCCAGAGCCGTTGCACAACGGATCAAACGACCCCCACATTTATAAAAAGTCTTGATTGAATAACGTCAAGGAAATTATTTATACCTTCATGTAGAACCATCTTAAAGGTGTCTAAATGGGCGTTCTTCAGCGACGTTAATAAACTTCCTGGGCCTATGGTATATATCAATCCTCCGTAACTTATAATTCACTTTATAAATGTAATTCCTTTTTCTATCGCTCGTGGTCTCCAGTTTTCTTCTGCAATTGGAATCAGTTCCTTCACACGACTTAATCAAAGAGCAGAAATTTATAATGATACTGTGAGTTCAACGGCGTAGTTAAGAATGGACCGTTGATCAGAGGCGACGCTACAGCAGGACAAGATTGCTCTTATTGTATGCAATTACAAACCAACATGGATGATGTAAATCTGGAATTTCGACAGTTGAAAAGATTGAATGAACGCAAACAATGAACTGCAACAATGCCACATTTGCAGGTTATAAACTGATTGCATTTACTCGTTTTTTGCACAATTTGCGGAAGTCTTCTAAAAACTAAACATTGTAGCTTTAATTGGATTCACTATTCCAGTTGCAATCATTGAATGTAGACTTTCACAAAATATCTTACTGACGGTTTTTACCCTAATAGGAACTATTTTCATTGTTTATATGGCATTACATTTTTTATGAGAATGAAGATACACACCCGTTAAAATCTGCAGTCGCATAATGAAAATGTTATATCAAGTTTTTGAGCATAATTATAATTATAATTTTATGATCAACAGTTGCCGTCGCATATAATAGCAATTCCTCTTACTACACACCTGTAAAAACTTTCCACGACGTTATTTATATTTCCCAGCAGCCTAGAAGGCAAATTATATATATAATTAAAAACTGTAATATGCCAAAACTAATCTTTGCCGGCGGCAACGGCCAATGTTGTCATAAGCTGCCGTTAAACTGGGAAACCAACCAAGGCAAATTATATATTAATGTGCTGTAATATGCCAAAACTAATCTTTGCCGGCGGAAACGGCCAATGTTGTCATAAGCTGCCGTTAAACTGGGAAACCAACCAAGGCAAATTATGTAGAGCTGTAATATGCCAAAACTAATCTTTGTCGGCGGCAACGGCCTATGTTGTCATAAGCTGCCGTTAAACTGTGGACACAAGGCAAATTCCTCGATCCAATGGCCATTGACATCCTCGAAACATTTTTCGTTCTACGGTGAAACTGTTCAAAGAATTTATAATCCTATCGATGTAAACGGCCGATGTTGAGGCCACAAGATATCAAAAATACAAAAATTCAATAGTACTTATCCCATCGACGTCAACGGCCTTTGATGTCAAACAATTGATAGAAATTTGATGCACCCAATCACAAGAAAAGACTAACAATGGGCGAAATATGCGACGTTTGACGTGTTAATTTTCACTAAGAAAATAAACTCATCAGGCAGTAGTGCCAGTACAAGGCATAGAAAACTAAAGAAGTCACCAGCGCCACGCCGACGCCCACACGTGGATCCAACCAAAGGAATTCCCATCCATACCTGACAGACATCATCAAGTTCAAGCAGCGTCGGTAGTGTTGAAGCGTCGTTCGCAGCACACGTTAACGCCACCGCTGCCCAGAAGTCCCTAATTAGTTGAAGGTGACGCACGTCCGGCTATCCTTCGAGTCTCCGGGTGCACGTAGAACAGATATTCGTCGATTACATGGTGTCAACTACAACAAGATTGACGATGTCACCAATTATTTATGAAACATAAAACAATAAAGTAACGTTAAGACATTTATTATCCATGTAGTAGTTTCCAGTGTTCAGCGACATCTTGCGGCCGCCAGGGCAGTTGAGGTCATCCCTCTTCTTCATCCTTACTTGGGGCTGGCACCACCCATAAACAGTGGTCATGGAAATAATAATTATTAGAAGGCGAAAAATTTGTAGCGCCCGAATAATACTGTTTAAATGAATTTAAACAGTGATTATTTAAAATGGCACTATTAATAGTTTAATGACTATGGATGTCCTCTCTTCTTGGATGGCCTCCAATCGGCTACTCTTAAATCTTTCTAAAACACAGCTCATTTGGCTGGGTAGCCGTAGACAATTGCAGGGTATCGACTTTCCTCAACTTACCTTGCTCTTTCCTCACATAACCTTTTCCCTCACAGTTCGTGATCTGGGACTTTCTCTTGACTCCGAGCTTACTTTGTCTCAACATGTGAACTCAATTGCACGGAGTTGTTATTATCAACTTCGTCAGCTTCGAGTGGTCTCTCGCTCTCTCTCTCATGATGCAGTTGTGGTCCTTGTTCATGCCTTTGTTACTAGTCGAATTGACCACTGTTCCTCACTACTTGCTGGCCTTCCCCTTGGGGGTTCTGGGGCGACTTGATTGAGTTCTACGCTCAGCTGCTCGGCTTATTGGACGCCTTCCTAAGTTCTCTCCTGTCTCTGCATACATGCGTGATGTGTTGCATTGGCTGCCTGTATCTCAGCGGATCTCATATCGCATTGCTGCTCTGGTATCTCGTTGTGTTCTTGGCTGCGCTCCATCTTACTTGCGCGATCTTTGCCGCCCAGTGTCTGACGTTGTAGCGCGTCGGGTGCTTCGCTCTGCGACGAGGGGTGAGTTCCTTGTTCCACGGGCTCGCTTGGCTATTAGGCAGCGCCGTGCTTTTTCGGTTGTGGGCCCTTCCATCTGGAATCGCCTCCCACTTAAGCTCCGTTTTTTACTTGTAAGCCACCCGACAGGGATCTACAAGTCTCTCAAGTCTTTTTCTTTGGTCGTGGCTGGGCCGGGAGCGCTCCTGAGTAGTTTCTTGAAGGGGCGCTATATAAATGCTCTGAATGAATGAATGAATGAATGAATGACATGAATGTTACCTATAAACCAAGTAAAACAATATTTGAACGCAAGTCTTGATATTATAATATGATAGGACGTGTTATTAAAGGTGTGTAATTTTTGATTTTATTTCATATACTAGCGTCTATGTTCAAAGACATCTTGCGGCTGTCTGTTTGTCCCTTTACGTCAACTTTACTTTACATTACAGGTCATCAGGGTATATGACTGAATGATTGAACGTGATTGAAGGGCATGTATTAAAAACCTGGAAACATTTAAGTAGCATACAATTGGAACACTGTGAACCAGGACACATATCCTTTAACACTAGATTATAGAATGTAAGCGTTCAATTTAGACACCTTTTAAAACAATTTCAATTAAGGTATATCTTCCTCAATTGAGTTTCCGCTACTACCCTATTAACTCTGCCACTACCCTATCTGTGGTAGTGCCAGTCCCAAGCCTGGAAAAAGGAGGAGGGCGACACTAGTCAGATTTGTTATGACACAGTGTCGTTAATCAGCAACAAGCAAGGTTCGTTGGGAAGTCTAACAACTCAAGCAATCTGCCGGTAATATCGAGAATGCAACAACAGTTTTCTTACCGACTTCAAAGGCTTTTGATGCCAAAAGAAGTGGTTTTATTTAGCAATTAATAGAGCACTACTACTAGAAAAGTCTAATACGCAAGTTGCATGTTAATTTTCATTAGGAAAATAGATTAATCGGTATGTCAACCAATGAATAAAATATTAAAAGAGTCACAGGTGGCAGACCCATGAACACACTTGGAACCAAACAACGGATTTCCATCCATAGTTGACAGATAGCATCAAGTTCAAAGTCTACATGGATGAAGCAGCAAGGAAATGTTGGAGCGACGACAGGCGGTAGCATCCACGACACACGTTAACGCCACCACCCAGCAGTCCCTCAGTGATGGTAAGTGACTACTCCAAGAGCCGCCGGTTGCACATAGGACAGATATTCGTAACTATGATGTTTGTCGGTAAATCAAGGCTTCACCAGTTACTATAATAGTCTGAAAACAGCAATCTATGTATCGAAATACAATTGTGCCAATCACTTCGCATTATACATGATCTTTCTGTCTGGTCGAGAAGAAACTTTTGGTGCTGTTTGTGAATTAAATATTTTATACGAGACTGCTTATGACCAACTGAATATAATTTATAGAGTCTGAAAAGACGAAAATGCTATGTAGACTCTTCAAGCAGAAGAATACATGTGACCATATCTGGGGAAAGGGACCTAAAGTGGAGTTCTAGTAATGGAGTTACAGCCCGTTTTAGATAGTCAGTAGCATATTATTTTTATTATTATCTTCTGCGAGACTTCAAAAATTGTTGTAAGTGTTAATAAATGATTTCGGGCATTAAATTGCAATGTATTCTTTTGTTTTATGTGTCATTTTATAGACTACATATAGCGCAATGATTATGGCATGGTGAAAAACTTGACATTTTTCTTTGTGGTGGCTCTTCTGAGTGTCATCTTGCTAAATCTTTAAAATTGGAATAATTATTCTTGAAATGATGGTTTCATCTATTACATTCCTAAATATTTAATAACTTCATCATTTATGGACCAAACTTAGTCCAGTTTCTTCTCTCTGAAATCTTGTTTCCATCTGCATTTGATGAAGCCAATAACTCCATATCACAATTTAGGTCCCTTTTTCCAGATATGGTCACAAATGATACTGTTACACATAATGAAAATGCTTTCATCAGACACCTTTAAAACACTTTCCTCGACGTTATTTATATTTCCAGCTGCCTACGCTGTTAAATTTTACCCGCTTTACTTGACACGGCGTCATTGCGTATCGGAAACCTTTGCCGATCTTCGGTGAAACTCAAGGAATTTATATTAGAGGAAATAATTGTATATCCTTTTCACACTTATACACAGACCCACTTCAAATTTGTTTTCTGATATTAAATATGGCGTCTTTAATCTCCACAGGCAATTTATGCATCGCAAACATAATATTCGTAGATTTGAAAACATTAGCCTATATTCTGAATAATTAACTGAATGCGTTTGTCACGTAAACAATATGCGACATTTTCCTGGCCCTCGAATTACTCTCAAAAACTAGTCACATGACGTTGCAAAAATAAGTTTCCGGTTCTGAGTATAATAGGTGCTTGGGTTAAACTGTATCAAACATTATATTCCAATCGACGTCAACGGTTGTACAAGTATGCACTGTGAGCATAGCAGAGGTAAACAATCTCTGGGATTTCCTACCTGATTTTGTTGATGGAAATGCTTACCTGTTGAGCTGGAGTCTTAATCGTTGTAATGTTTGTATCCGTGATGCGCCAGCAAGTCATCGAGTTTCAGTTTGAACGAGATTTACATCTACCACACACGACGTATAATAATATATGTAGAGGATCCAGGTATCTTTAACTCCTAAGTCACTTCTTGTGGTTCGCTATCTCTTACTCGCTGAATATCTATCTAGGCCTATATCTCTATCTGCCTTTCCCTTAGTGTATCAAACTCTGTCTGTCTATCACTCTCTTGCTCTCTCCTCTGTCCGTCTGCCTCTCCTATTTCTCCACACTGTATATCTCTCAGCCAACTACTCTCCCAATTTTTCTAGAAAATTGACCACAAATCCGAGTGTTTGAGAATCGCTCAAAATTAGCATAATACGATAACGGAGGGAAATGTGTGCACGTTAAAGACACAATTTTTAATTTATTTTAGCCACACAACTTCCTAATTCTTTAATATAACTAGCATAAGAAGCCTCGTACCACTATGGCCAATGATAGGGCAAAAACAAAGATGTCTCCACTTTGGTCCTACTAAATTAATGTCTTTCTGCAGGAATGCTGTGCACTCATGTACATTCTTATTCGCTATACAACGCGAAGTAGGAAATATATATAATTTTCAGAGACAGCGTTTTAAAGGTGAGTTAACAGAGCGCTGCAGTGTATATACTGTTTAACGACACTTCATATCTGCCATAGTTGTTAGACTCGTTTGGTTGGTTACTTGCTGTATAATGACACTGTGGCATGGCAAAAATGATCAACGTCTCCCTCCTCCTTTCTGCACCACACATGCTGGGCAGTGGCGGAGTTCCATGGTCGTTTTTATGGCCGTTTACAGACTGAAGTACACCGTAAAGAACACGCATCTGTTTTGCATGTGTAGTTTTCTGTTTAACAACGCTTTGTCATATGAAAGATGATTTTCTTTACAAATTCTTAGGACTGGCGAAACTTGTCTTTTTGTAAATCCTAAACGTTCTTTGAACATGTTAAGAGAATTATTGAAGGAAAGCATATCGTTGGATAAGATAAAAGTGAGTAAGACAAGGCAAAAATGTTTTGCGTTTGGGATCAAAGAAAAGAAGATAATTCTGTGAATAAAAACGTCAACATTTATTCTTGATAAATAAAATGTACGGGCTTTGTGGTTAACCATATTACTAAAGTATGTTACTTCAATGTTTATTAAACTACAACATAGGTTCAACTCTAATCAAGTCAAATTATCTGTTGTTCTGCATCAAAATTTAAAAAAATGGATGGATGGATGGATGCATGGATGCATGGATGGATGGATGGATGGATGGATGGATGGATGGATGGATGGAATAGATAGATGGATCGATCGAATTGCGCTAAATCGATGGCGATCTTTATGAACCTGTATGCCGTGAGATGTCGTTAAACACCTGATAATAATAAGTAATAAACGCTATTTTAGACACCTTTAAAACGTTTCTATACAATTATATATTAACTCCGCCACTGTTCACTTTCTGACAGTGCCAGTCCCAAGCCTGGATAAAGGAGGAGGGCGACGCGAATGGTCTTCGTTACCACACAGCTAGTCGTTAAACAGAAAACCACCATATATAAACGTCACTGTCATAAAATTAATGCGTTTTTCAGTGAGATTGCGTACTAGTAAGGTATTGGCAATGGCAGCCGTAAGCTATCACTAAATGTAAAAGAAAAATAAAGGAAATACAAAGCTTGCATTAGACACCAATGTAATATGCCCAAAACAAATCTTTGTCGGCGTCAACGGTCTATGTTGTCATAAGCTGCCGTTAAACTGTGGATCCATGGACATGACGTGAGAGGCAGTCATAGCCTAGGCATGTGGCACAGGGATTTAATTTTCTTATCTTTGGCCAGTCCTCTCTACCTCGCCGTCTCATCTTCCCACCGACAGTGTACGGTCGGTGAATTCATTACAGCTGAATTGGACAAGGGGTACAAATAAAGCAGAAACCCCGATATCTTGATTAATAGTGCAACACGCAAGATGTCGCTCGAGATTAAGGTAACCTAACTTTTCCCATAGAAGCCAACGGCCTTTCAGGTCATAGGTTGATTGGATTCCATCCAAATATAATTATTTCAAATCCGTTATCGGGTGGTGCCAGTCCTAAGTGTGGATGAAGAAGAGGGCGACGCCAATAACCTTTGTAATGACAGTTTCTACCTCATTGACAGTGGGACCACCAAATACGTGTTACTTTCGATGAAGTAACTTGGACGTCCAACTACAATCTGCGGTTAAATACCGATTAATTTCTAGGTACATTTAAATCTCTGTTTACCCTTACGGGGATTTGAACCTCGTCCTCTGTGTTGACATTCAGCTCCATGACCCATTATACTATCGTGCAAATCCAGCAGAACAGCAGTCAGTGTTTAGCGACATCTTGCGGCAGCCAGGGCCGTAAACGTCGCCCCTTTCTTTTATCTGGCCCTAGGGTTGGCACCACCCAATTATGGCAGTGATAGAATGAACCAGCAGAACAAGGTAAACATTAGCAGACAATGTCGAACTAAACTCTACATAATTATAACATTGGTGGAAATGTTTTGAAGGTGTCTAATTATATAGCTATTTTATTCAGTGTTTAGCGACATCTTGCGGTTGCCAGATTTGAACTTACCTGAGTTTTACGTGTGTGCCGGATAACTTTTACAGTTTTTTTTAGCATTATTTGCTCATAGATGAACTCTTTGTTTTCAAATGAACACCAATAAGCTACCGAAAGCAGCTTTATGAAGTCCAATGAATGCAACGATCTCACAGGGGACGTCGTTACAGAAGTCTTTATTCTAAGTAAGCAAGTATATTCTTTTTTTATATCAGTTGTATAACTGCACTCTCGTGTACATGCATCTAACTTATTTAAATCATCCTCATACTCATTCCTCTCCCTCTTCCTCTCTTATCATATAGTGCACACAACACCCGGCTTAAACTGAAATCATTATGTAAAATTCGCAATTCGTTGGAAAAGTCCAGAGGAAATCCAGTAGGTAATGAAACCCGAAATGAGGCAACGGTTGATAGCAGTTTCCCGTGTTTAGCGACACCTTATTATTAAATGGCTGCCAAGGCCTTTGACGGCACCATGTTGGTTGATGAAACGATCCTCGTGTTATAGCTCTGCTTGTTTACTGGTTAACGACTACTGTGTGGTAACAAAGACCATTAGCGTCGCCCTCCTCCTTTATCCAGGTTTGGGACTGGCACTGTCAGAGAGCGAACAGTAGCGGAGTATATATATTGACGCTAATGACCGTAAGATGTCGTTAAATACTTAATAATAATTATACAAAAACAAAGCTCATTTTATACACCTTTAAACGCTTACATGCTGTTGTATAAAAGCGTCAATTGCAAAAAATGTTCATATCCTTCTTCAGACTGCTTTCCATGCCAGCCGTAAGATGTCACTAACTGTAAGAGAATCACAAGTCTTTTTCCTTTTGCCGCGGCTGGACTGGGAGCGCTCCTGAGTAGATTTATTGAAGGGGTGCTATATAAATCTCCAGAATGATTGAATGAATGAATGAATGAATGAATGAAATGCAAAGCTTGTGTTAGAAGCCTTAGGCTAAATAGCACGCTCAAATATCGTGGATATGAATAAAATTTAACTCCGCCACTGCTCGTATTCTGGCAGTGCCAGTCCCAAGACTGGTGAAAAGGCGAGGACGACGCAAATCATCTTTGTAATGACAGCGCCTAGGTCATTGACAGAGGGATCACCATAGACCTGTTATCTTCGATGAGGCAACTTGGACTTGAACTACAAGATCGGTAAAATAATGGATACCAGGGATAAATGTATAAATTAGATATCTACCCAGGTAAAATGCTGGTTATTAAGTAAATTTATGGATTAAAATGCTGGTTATTAAGTAAATTTATAAATATATTACCGAGGTAAAATGCGAGATACTAAGTATACTTGTAAGTTAGATACTGACCGCGGTGACTCCCCAAGCGTTCGGCTGAGACAAGGCAGCTCTCCATGGACGCCCAGATGCTGAATTCATCTTCTCCCAATAGTCGCGTCTACTAAGACATAATTATTGACAAAACGATCAAATCTTATGCTCTAACATTGTACGTATATGGCTGTGTACATGTATGTAACGATTCTGTCTGCCTGTCTATCTATCTTGTATGTGTTTGTGTGTGTCTCTCTGTCTCTCTCCCTCTCTCCCACTCTCTGTCTCTCTCTCACTCTGTATATATTTATATCGTATTATCTCTCTATCTCTTCACCTGTTAGTCTATCTCCTTTTCACTTCCCCCAACCTCGTTCATCGTTGAACAGCCCCTACTGATTTGACGCAGCGCATGTTGAATATGTTGTGACCCTGCGTTTAGCTTTGGTGCTATAGAAATTTCCAAGTTGGTGCCTACGAATACATATGGACATGTAAATTTCATTAAAAATAATAAATTAATAAAATATAACTCTCGAATTAATTAGCCGATTAGTGCAATAAGGTGACATCAATCAATTTTCGTTTATTATGTATTTTATTATGTATTTCATGTCGAAGTAAACAATCTTGGTGATGCCACAAGATGTCGCTTAACACTGATTCTGCTAAATTTATAAACAAAATACACACCTTTAATTATCTGCCTTCGAGAACTATATAAGTTTGTCACGTAGGACGTATTTTATCTTATACAAGTAGTCATTAAAGTAAAAATCTAGTGACCGATAAATGAAACAAACTCACAAGAGGCCAATAAACTCCGCCACCACCCAGCTTGTGGTAGTGCCAGTCCCAAGCATGGATTAAGGAGGATGGCGACTCTTATCATTTTGACTAAGACACAGCGTCGTTAAAGATTTCGAAGAGGTAGTTTCACTGGCTGTTGATAATATTTCTTGATCTGTTGCACCTACGTGTGTGAGGCAGTCTTCTCTCGGGTGAATTGTTTCAAAAATGAAGTATAAAACTCGATGATGGACAACAACTTGGAGTCTGAAGTCTGCTATTGGGGCATATATACTTAAGGTATCTCACCTTCTCATACCTCTGGGTCCATTTCCAAGAAAGCAGCTATTAATTTGAAATATTGTTAGCTACACATTTGAGTAGGATTGAAGATGTAGATAAATTGATCGTGTTTTTTATTATTCTTTTTATTAGAGTACGGACAATCGTTATAAATTATTAATTTTGTTAATTTTATTTTATTAATTCAGTGACATTTACGGCACCAAAGGCCGTTGATATCGTTAGGAAATTTCTGTGCACCCATGCCTTTCAACTGTTACAGACTATTATCCAACGACTGAACCATTGGCGGTTATTATAGGGATAGTACCATCTATTTTAAGGTGTCTAAATTAAACTTGTGTTTGTGTACATGCAGAGTAGAGTTGTGTTTATCCTTCAACAGAACTTATGACAAATTCGTTCCTGTATCCCCATGGTTATGTTTCGCAGAATGGTAGATCGTAATCGTAATCGTAAATTCCCAGTTTCTACAGCGCTACTGTAAAACCAAGCGAAGGGCAACAGCTTATTCACGAGCGCTGCTCCGTGTCAGAGCCTCATATGGATGTCCAGAGTTTTATATCCAGTGGATTTCGAGTGTGGCTGCCAGAGAGACCAGAGCAAGGAGACAGAGCAGCTGCTAAGGAGGGTTTCGTTGAGGACTGGTAAGCTAGTCCTCAAAAGGCAGATGATCGGATGGATTAGGAATTCTTGAAATGGTGAAACTTCAATTTGGATTAGGAACCCTGTGGGGTGATGAGTATAGGAGCCTGAGGCAGATGACGGTGGGTGAGAGGCGGTAGTAATGGAGATGCACTTTGGGAAATGGATCGGTTGGAGGACTTGAGGCGAGTAGTTAGTGGGGGATCACCACATACGACTGACTACTCCTCACGTACATTGGGCCTAGAACATCGTGATCTTATAGGTTAACCGGTCGCTAGATTATCTGTCTTCGACCAATGGGTTAGTAGGGCCTATATATATAGTCTCTGTACGCTGTTTCAGTAGTGGAGTTACTATTATAGGACTAAAAGAAATCTTGGCCTAGACAGTAGACGAAGCAAAAGCACCATAGCAGCTCATTAAAACATCACATACTTCCTACACTGCATTGCTGTTAAATGTGGTCTTTGCATATTTAGGATTTCACGTAGGCCTAATAATATAGCAATCATTGAATGCAGAATTTCACAAGATATCTCACTGACTGTTTGCTCCATTGGGAACCAATAATTGTCCTGTTTATTGACATTTTATATTTTATTTGAGCGGGTTTATGACCAGCTGATGATATTTTAAACTATCAAACTCTGCAGCCTGAGAATGCTAAGGTAATATGAAGTGTTTGAACATATGATCAACAGTTACAGTCGCATGTGACGCAAATGCTCTCATTGCACACCTTTAAAACGCTTTCCACGACGTTATTTATAATCCCAGCTACCTACAATGTTAATTTCCAGTATCTCGTTTGTTCTCATCGCGTATTGGAAACATTTGTACGGTGAAACTTTAGTGTTTTTTTAATCCTATCGACGTCAACGGTCACTGTTGATGCTATAGGATATAATTAAACAGCAGAAAGTACTAGATTAGATACGATTTTGAATGTTTCCTTCGACTCTGTATTGTGAAATTAAAAGTCTATGTCACAGCAACGGCGCCATAAGATTCAGTTAACCCTCATCCGAACAAGGAAAAATGCAACTTAATTTGAACAAAAGGGTCTGGTCAGACCCCCCTTTATAATGGGTTCTTCATAGGTGACAGTTTATTTTATATGCCAGTTTTGTAACATGTTATAAGAATAACAGAAAATAACAACGTATCAGTCTATCAGATAGCATCCAGTACAAGGTCTACATGAACTAAGCAGCGACGATAGTGTTCAAGTGGCGACGGACGGTAGCATCCACGGCACACGTTAACGCCACCGTCCATCATTCCCTCATTAGCTGCTGATAACTCACGTCTGGCTATAGTGTTGTAGCGACGACAGGTTTAGTAGGGTCCTCAATACCACCTCTCAGTAGTCCCTCATTAGTTGTATGTGACGTACGCCTGGCTATCCCTCTAGGCACCGGGTGCACATGGAACAAATAATCATCTCCTGCCTGTCGGTAAATCGAAACTCCACCCATAACTGTCGGCCGAGGTCACTTCAAAGACCCACGTAAATGCAGTGAGGTAACGTGGGGTTTCAGCGTCCAGGGGCAAGAGTTGATAATTGCGCCCGTTTAATTTTCTTGCTACCTTTTAATCGTTCTTGTCATAGTGCTGTGTACCACTGAAAGGTAATTTTGCGACCCTTGTGCTGGCTTCCCCCTCTGCCTCCCCTTCGTTACGCCACTGCGCAAATCCCGATTGCAGATGGCTTAGGCGACCCATGGATGACGTAATCGACGAAGGGCAAACATTATAGATCAGAAAATGATAATTTAAGCAAGAAAGAGACTCTGTCTGATGTTGAACAAACCCCTTTTCTTTCGCCACCAACTTCCCCCTTCCTCCATTCTCCCTCCCGCCTTACATTTCATACAAACTTAATATGATACAGACGAAGTTATCAATTTATGCAACATATTACAATAAGTAAATAAACTGATGTGAAGCAATCTTTCATCATTGCAGCTGTAGTTAGTGTTAATATGAAGGAATACACCGCCATTAATTGTCGTTGCCTGAACCTGCCTTAAATCAAAACAAGGATAAAATTATATCCACACATGGCCAGAAATTGGTTGCTACTAGTAGTAGTATAGTTTCAGTTTAACGACACTGTGTGATAACAAAGATCATTTGCGTCCACCTCCTCCTTTATCCAGGCTTGGGACTGGCACTGTCAGAATGCGAACGGTGACGGAGTTGGTTGCTACTGGAATCCACCGTGACAGTATGAAGCTATGACTTTACGGCTAAATCTGATGTTGGCATAGGTCGGATTTTATGTAATTATTAGAAGCATTGAATGTATACATGATAAACTATCTTTCTAGCTGTCTTGTCAAATGGAAACTAAAGGTGCAGTTTGTGGACATTAAAGATTTCATACGAGACTGCTTCGACCAACTGTTACCGTCGCATATAATACACACCTTTAGAACACTTTTCCCGGCCGTATTTATATTTCCCAGCTGCCTATACGGTTAAGAGCTGTAATATGCCAAAATTAATCTTTGTCGGCGGCAACGGCCTATGATGTCATAAGCTGCCGTTAAACTGTGGACACACATACGGTTAGATACTTGCATGCTTATTTGGTTAATGAACATTTTTGTTTCATCCCACGGCGTCAATGCGTATAGGAAACCTCTGCCGTTCTACGGTGAAACTTAAAATGATAGGATTCTATATTTAGAGAAAAAATAATTCAATTTCCGTTTTACGCTGACTCGCAGATTTCGCCCAACTTCAAATGTTGTTTCTGACATTAAATATGGTGTTTTAAATCTCCACAGGAATTTCTTTTACGTCGGAAACACAAATATTCGTCGATTTTTCTTCATAAATAACTGAATGCGTTTGTTATGTTAACTAGATGCGTCTCTCCAATGCGAAATCATAGTAAACGACCCTGGCAGCAACATCATGATGTCGTTAAACTATGGATACTAACTGACACACATAAGGCTAACCTTGACAGTGAGGGATGCGTTTGAGGAGGCCAGTCCTCTCCCTCGCTGTCTGATCTTCCCATCAGCAGCGTCCAATGAACGCAGTCATTTCATAGGCGACGTCGATACAGATGTCTTTATTCTAAGATCACAATTATCTCTTTTAGCATCGTCACAAGAGTGCACAAAGCATCCGAAATCAGCTGAAACAACCCTCCAGAATTCGTCCTTAGTTGGAAATATCCAGGAAAGCCCGGAACCAGAAATGAGGCATCAGTTGGTTATCTAGTTGGTACTTGTGAACCTTAAGTTAACCCTTTGGAGGTGAGGTGGGGTAGCCTATGACACACCCCAAGGCTATTCTACGCTGCTTTTTCTACGGAAAACGTAGAACCAGCTTGGATTATTTTTGTCTACCTTAGTGAATGTGAAATGCGGACACTTTAGGACACTTTCAGGTACTTTTGGACGCCAAATTTTTTTTATTTCTTGAATATTAAAGTGAAATTTTAATTTTTCGTATACATAATGATTTTAAGGAATTTAAAAAGTAACGGCACAGTGCCGAAAAAATGTGCGATTATAAGATATTACTGAATATAGTGTTGCATCGATCCATTATTACGGGTATTATGTCACGACATTGTCACGTGTTCCCAAAATGTTACATGTTTTGAGGGCCACGAAGATGCCATTGCAAAGGGCCGCTTGATTTTGAGCGCCACCACGCTGGCCATATCAATTATGATTGAAAACTGTTATTTGTTCCTGAAAATCACCAGTTTAGCCGACAATTGGTTACATAACTGTAGTTTAGCTCACAATTTATATTATAGTTGATATTGCGACTTGCAAGTAATTATATGTATTGGGGTATGTCAGACCCAACCTCACCGTTAACGTTACAATGCGTCACCTCACCTCCAAAGGGTTAAAAGACCTCAACAGCACAAAATAACGGAGAGACCGTATAGAACAATACACACTGTGGAAGTGTTGAAATATCTTTCTACTCTTACGAAGAGTTGCACCCTGTCCTCCGTGTTGACATTAAATTTTCAGCTCCATGACGATTATACTACAATACAAAACCAGCAGCGGTAGCAGTTTCCAGTGCTTAGCGACATCTTACGGCTGCCAGTGCCCTTGACGTCGCCACTCTTCTTTATCTACACTTGGGGCTGGCACCACCCAAAAATTGCAGCGATGGAATTAATTAACTAAAATAAGTTGGACGAGTGTCCAACGTCATTAAAACGTTTAGTGGTAGATAACATTATAACGACGATCTAAACTGTACGTAATTATAGCATCGTTTGGAGCGTTTTTAGGGTGTCTAATTAGACAGCTTTTTAATTCAGTGTCTAGCTCCATCTAACGTTGCCAGGATCGTTGAAGTTCTCCTTACATTAGGAATTTTAATAAATCTAGAATCGATTGTTTGGCTATAGTTGCTGCTTAACGACACTGCGCCAGTACAAAGATCATTAGCGTCGCCCCTCCTTTCTCTAAGCTTCGGACTGGCACTACCACTTGTAGGGTAATGGTAGGGTAATGGTAGGGTAATGGCGGAGCTTCCAGTGGCCCAAAGACTCTATATTTAGTGTAGAAATAATCTTTCCACTCTTTTGAAGGAGCTGATTAAATAAAATGTAAAATAAGGGTACAAATAGCCTTGAAGACTTAAAATTGTCGTTAAATAAAAGAAACAATGAACATTAAACAGTGTACTTAGACACCTTTACTAGGATGATATTTCGCATTATAAATAGAGCCATCGTGAGGACAATTATTACTCACTATGGCTTAAAAATATCTCTCGATTAAAACGCAAGAGATCGTGTGATCTTAAAACACAAAATAATAATTGATAATATAATCCCGTTTTCAGGTAGTGCCAGTCCCAAGCTTGGATAGAACGGAGGACGACGCCAATCATCTATATTAAGTCACAACCTCGTGAAACAGTAACTAACGAAACGAAAACTAGATTGACAAATCTCAAAGCCCTAAACCAAGACTAAACAATGTTTGACATGAACGGCCACAAGACGTCACTAAATAGTACAACAAACTTATCTGGTTCCAGTGACTTTACTTTTTTGGCGCTGTACAAATCTCGAGATTACAGCTACGACTACGATAAAAAAATAAGGCTTAAAATAATGTGTTTTCTGACATAAAGTGTGTAGTTGACATGGTTGAGTCACTTGAGTGCGCAGTTGACTGTTCTGAAATACGAAGTGTGTTGTATGAATTCGGAGAGATTAAGTCAACAACACACTATGTCATTCTAGAACCTGAAATTTTAATCACCAGTTCAAGTACAGTTTCTGAATATTTTAGACCGCAAGGACATGCTATTTAAAGGTTGGGGCAGCGCTTGACGTAATATTAGTAGTATTAGTTTCAGTTTAACGACACTGTGTGATAATAAAGGTCATTTGCGTCGCCCTCCTCCTTTATCTAGGCTTGGAATTGGCACTGTCAGAAGGCGAACAGTGGCGAAACACCGTGTGTGTGTGTTTTCTTTTTAACGACTAGCTGTGTATTAACAAAGACCATTAGCGTCGCCCTCCTCCTTTATCCAGGCTTGGGACTGGCACTGTCAGAAAGCGAACAGTGGCGGAGTTCGAAACACCGTGGTTCGCCAAGACGAATATACTGTAGGTATATTTGTTCGTCTAGAGCTCTTTAAAGGTGTCTTTTGAGAGCGTTGCAGTATACAATAAAATCTCTGTAACTAAATTTTCATGGCTGCTGTGGTCATTTACTGCAGTACTTACCTTAACACGTGAATAAAACACATCTGCTTGGTTCTTTGTTAACAACGTCGTGTCATAAGAACAACGATGATTTGCGTCGCCCTCCTCCTTTGCGCAGGCTTAAGACTGGCGAATCTAGTCTCAGTGAACTTAAAAGCTGTTTATTGTGAAGCATAAACGTCCTTTATCACGTGCTTAGACAATTATTTTTCTGAATATAAGATAAATTTGGTAAGGCAAGACCAGAAAACTTTTGGTAATGTCGATTTTGTTGCGCGTGGGAACAAAAAATAAAGAAGAAAATACTGTGAATAAAACGTCAACATTTATTCGTGATAAATAAAATGTACGTTATGTTAACGGATTTTATCAGAAACCATATTTCTAAACTATATTACTTATATTATTGTAAAATGTCGTGAAACACTTATTGCAGTATATCAAATGCCAAGTTCCCCTTAGACACCTCTAAAACTTGTTATGTTTAGTTATATAAGACTACAACCGTCAATCGCAGTACTCAGAGGTTCGATTCAATAAATGTTCGTTAATTTGAATTGAAACACAAAGCTTGAATTACACTTCAAAATATCACGCTTACACTATCTCCAATATATTGGAAATTAACATAGAAACTCTGACATTATCATTCCGAGTGGTGACAGTCCTTAGCGCGTATAAAGGAGGAGGGCGACGCTGTACATCTTTGTTTTAATATAGCGTCGTCAAACAATAACTTACCGCATTCAGTCGGTGGAAGATGAAGCAGCGAAGACAGACATTTTCATTGTCATATAATTCAAATAATAATTCAAATATAATAGTTGGTTAGACAGACAGACAGATGCATAGTCAGATCAACGCATAGACAAACAGTCTCAGACATACACTTAGGCATTCGCCTTCATTTTACAATCTGCTCATGAATTGCGTTAAATCGCTAGCTACATCTTGCGATCTTGCCGCAAGATGTCGTTAAACACTCGATAATAATTAAAACACATATACAAAAACAGGGATAAAATTTTAGACACCCTTTTGAACCTTATCAGGCAGCTCTATTAATGGTCAATCGCACAACTTTTCATTGTGTCAATTTCTCATAATATTATGATAGAGATATTAATTTCAGCGGCTCTGGCGGCGGTAAGATGTCATTAAAATTAATGTAATGGAACCTAACATAAAGAACAAAGTTACATTCGACACCGTAAATAGGACACTTATATCTTTTCATTGCACTGGAAATGGACATAATTTAACTCCACTACTGCTCTTCTCTGATAGTCCCACGTCTGACGAAAGAGGAGGGTGACGCAAATCATCTTTGTTATGATACAGTGTCGTTAAACAGCAACTAACAATAATTTCAGAGGCAGTCATGGGTGTGAAGTATAACGACTTAATTTTCTTAACCTAGGCTTAAAAGGGAGTTAACCCAGTCCTCTAGCTGGCCGTCTCATCTTCCCACCGACAGTGTACGGTCGGCGTACGCATTACATCTGAGTTGGCAAGGGGACGCAGGTGGACCAGAAACCCCGATATCTTCATTAACAGTGGAGCACGCAAGGTGTCGCTAAACATTTGGTAACCTGTTTTGTTCCTATCGAAACCAACGACCTTTGATGCCGTAAATTAATTGGAATTCAACCACATTGACACCTACTTTGTATCGGATGGTGCCAGTCCTAAGTATGGATAAAGAAGGAGGGTGACGCTAACCATCTTCCTTATGACAACGCCAACCACATCAACAGTGGAACCACCATAAACCTGTTACCTGCGATAAGGTAATGTGGACGTGAACTACAAGGTGGTAATGGTAATTGCAAATTTTTACAGCGCTACTTCGAGAGAGACTCATCTTAGGCGCTCGGATGGGGATAACTACTCGTTACTGAGTATAATAATTATTCTGGATTACAAATAATTCTGGTTCCTAAGTATACCTGTGTGCTAGATGGTCAAGACAATGGTATAAAAGCTAGATGACTAAGATGACTGGTTACTAAGTATGGTTATTAGCTAGATACTGACCGCAGTGACTCCCCAAGCGTTCGGCAGCGCTCCATGGACGCCCTGATGATGGGTTCATCTTCTCCCAGTAGTCGAGTCTCGACCTACGAAGACAAATTCACAAAACGATCAAAACTTATGCTTTTATAACATGAACGCATAGTATGTCTATGTATTTGTCTGTCTGTCTGTCTGTCTTTCTTTATGTCTTTCTGTCTGTCTCTGTTTGGAAGCCCCTCATTACTTGACGCAGCGTGTATGAATAGTGAATACCAACGATGTTGCCCTGCACTATAGAACTTTCCAACTTTCTGCCTACGATTATCTATACACAGATCAGTTTGGAGAATATTGAATAAACCATAACGCTTCGAATTAAACACCATTAACAAGAGGCATCGTTGTATTATAATAAAGAGGAACTAAGCTGGCGAATAACTGCTATGTGCTACTTAAATTAATGAACTCGAAACACACACACCTTTAATTATGCGCCTTCATCTAAAATATTAGTTTGTCAGGCGCGTTGAATTTCATCTGATAAAAATCTAGTAAAAATTCATAAGTTTTTCGTATCGAAGTCCACAGTCTTAGGGAAGGCACAAGATGTCGCTTATCATTGAATTCTAATAAATAAATAAACCTGAAAATACACACCTTTACTTATGCATCTTCATCGATTATAATATGGAATGACCTCGCGTTGGAGTTCCGTTCACTACTTCTGACCAATCTAACTGGTTCTATCAATCACTTAAGTCAATTTTCTTTAGCCGTGGCTGGACTCAGGTTCGCGCCTGTGTAGGTTCCTGAAAGGGACGCTATACAAATTCCCAGAATGAATGAATGATTGAATAATAAGGATAATTGATAATTGACTGATTGATTGATTGATAACTGGACATCACTGCTTCTGGTAAATTTACCATAGTAGCAGATTTACATTAACTGCCCTGGCGGCCATTTCGTCACTCCCCGTACTCTGGTAGTGCCAGTCCCAAGCCTGGATAAAGGATGTTGTGACGCAGCGTCGTTAAACAGTCATTGACAACAATTTCGTTCAAAACTCCGCCGCTGCCGGGGTTCTCTGGTATTGCCAGTCCCAAGCTTAAATAAAGATGGAGGGCGACGTTAATCATCTTTGTCGGTACTGGCGACCACAAGATGTCGCTAAGCTGTGAGTAACACTAAATGAATGAGTTAATATTATACATCTTTAGATGTAGGCTTCATTCCACTATACAAGTATATTGGAAATCGTGTTCAGTATAAAATCAGCCACTGATCGTACTCTGTCAGCACCAGTCCTAAGCTTGGATAAAGGAGGAGGGCGACGCTAATGATCTTTCTTATTGTATGTCGTTAAACTGAAACTACTACTAATACAAGTGTATAGTGGCGTAACTGTAAGTATAGAGATATTATCCCACAAGGACGGTAAGAACTGATCATAAATTATTTCTTTCGACGTCAACAGCCTTTGATGCCACAAGATGGCGTTAAATGTTGTATTCAATATGAAGCGATATTTAGCAGAAAACTAATACTAATTAGACAAAAAAATCCCCAAACGAGGATATTTTTTATGGAGATATTCCGCTTGAATTTACACACCTTTAATAATTGGATTCACTTTACTATATATAATTGCCAGTAACACTGGATTCCGTAATTTATCTGTTCATCTATGGTTTTGGCCAACAAAAAGAGGCTTAATGGACAATGAAAAGAATCGTAAACAGTCAAATTACAGATAATAATAACGTGCATTATACTTTACTTCTAAATAGGAAGAAACTAAACTGATATTAATATGAACGAACTATCTGAAATCATGAAAATGAACTGCTATACAATTACTTTTTGTTGAAGATGTCAACGGACAGAGCAGCCATAATTATAGGATGTCGTTGATCTTTTGAAATGAGGTAAAAATAATTTTAAGAGTAATACAGTTTTGTAGGTTTAAAATAAATATAATAAAAATAATTATGTAAGAACAAAAGCGTCCCCAATTCGGTGTGCAGATATATGATCGAAATGAACAAAAATAAGCTCAGATTTAAAAAAACATTTATATGTCACAAATGTAATCTGTGAAAAATAATTGGCAAGTAATTAGACTGAGATCATGGTTCTGTTTAAATTAAGTTGTATGGAAACAACTAAAAAAATGGATTCATTAGACACCTTTTATCTCTTCAAAAAGTGCTTTTATGAAACATCTGGCTCCGACATTTCTATCGTGTACGTATGTTGCGAGTATATTATGATGACGACAAAGTGCTGTTAATTAATAATAAAAGCTATTGCCTTGCTTTTCTCATTTGCATTAATACCCAGTTTAAATTTGACAATTCAAACCATGTCTTAGAGCTGTGTATTCCAGTGTCATCACTGTCTGGTCGCAGATCTCTTTGCTCTGCAACCCAGTGTCATCTGGTTGTTACCCCGTAGAGTACTGTCACAGTGCAACATGGAAGTTTTCCACTGGTCGGTCCCTCATTCTGGACCTTTTCTCCATAAAATCTTCTTTCTTTTGATGCCTCTATTTCGAAAGCGGGAAGCATTTTTTTGATAACAACGTATCAGTCTATCAGATAGCATCCAGTACAAGGTCTACATGAACTAAGCAGCGACGATAGTGTTCAAGTGGCGACGGACGGTAGCATCCACGGCACACGTTAACGCCACCGTCCATCATTCCCTCATTAGCTGCTGATAACTCACGTCTGGCTATAGTGTTGTAGCGACGACAGGTTTAGTAGGGTCCTCAATACCACCTCTCAGTAGTCCCTCATTAGTTGTATGTGACGTACGCCTGGCTATCCCTCTAGGCACCGGGTGCACATGGAACAAATAATCATCTCCTGCCTGTCGGTAAATCGAAACTCCACCCATAACTGTCGGCCGAGGTCACTTCAAAGACCCACGTAAATGCAGTGAGGTAACGTGGGGTTTCAGCGTCCAGGGGCAAGAGTTGATAATTGCGCCCGTTTAATTTTCTTGCTACCTTTTAATCGTTCTTGTCATAGTGCTGTGTACCACTGAAAGGTAATTTTGCGACCCTTGTGCTGGCTTCCCCCTCTGCCTCCCCTTCGTTACGCCACTGCGCAAATCCCGATTGCAGATGGCTTAGGCGACCCATGGATGACGTAATCGACGAAGGGCAAACATTATAGATCAGAAAATGATAATTTAAGCAAGAAAGAGACTCTGTCTGATGTTGAACAAACCCCTTTTCTTTCGCCACCAACTTCCCCCTTCCTCCATTCTCCCTCCCGCCTTACATTTCATACAAACTTAATATGATACAGACGAAGTTATCAATTTATGCAACATATTACAATAAGTAAATAAACTGATGTGAAGCAATCTTTCATCATTGCAGCTGTAGTTAGTGTTAATATGAAGGAATACACCGCCATTAATTGTCGTTGCCTGAACCTGCCTTAAATCAAAACAAGGATAAAATTATATCCACACATGGCCAGAAATTGGTTGCTACTAGTAGTAGTATAGTTTCAGTTTAACGACACTGTGTGATAACAAAGATCATTTGCGTCCACCTCCTCCTTTATCCAGGCTTGGGACTGGCACTGTCAGAATGCGAACGGTGACGGAGTTGGTTGCTACTGGAATCCACCGTGACAGTATGAAGCTATGACTTTACGGCTAAATCTGATGTTGGCATAGGTCGGATTTTATGTAATTATTAGAAGCATTGAATGTATACATGATAAACTATCTTTCTAGCTGTCTTGTCAAATGGAAACTAAAGGTGCAGTTTGTGGACATTAAAGATTTCATACGAGACTGCTTCGACCAACTGTTACCGTCGCATATAATACACACCTTTAGAACACTTTTCCCGGCCGTATTTATATTTCCCAGCTGCCTATACGGTTAAGAGCTGTAATATGCCAAAATTAATCTTTGTCGGCGGCAACGGCCTATGATGTCATAAGCTGCCGTTAAACTGTGGACACACATACGGTTAGATACTTGCATGCTTATTTGGTTAATGAACATTTTTGTTTCATCCCACGGCGTCAATGCGTATAGGAAACCTCTGCCGTTCTACGGTGAAACTTAAAATGATAGGATTCTATATTTAGAGAAAAAATAATTCAATTTCCGTTTTACGCTGACTCGCAGATTTCGCCCAACTTCAAATGTTGTTTCTGACATTAAATATGGTGTTTTAAATCTCCACAGGAATTTCTTTTACGTCGGAAACACAAATATTCGTCGATTTTTCTTCATAAATAACTGAATGCGTTTGTTATGTTAACTAGATGCGTCTCTCCAATGCGAAATCATAGTAAACGACCCTGGCAGCAACATCATGATGTCGTTAAACTATGGATACTAACTGACACACATAAGGCTAACCTTGACAGTGAGGGATGCGTTTGAGGAGGCCAGTCCTCTCCCTCGCTGTCTGATCTTCCCATCAGCAGCGTCCAATGAACGCAGTCATTTCATAGGCGACGTCGATACAGATGTCTTTATTCTAAGATCACAATTATCTCTTTTAGCATCGTCACAAGAGTGCACAAAGCATCCGAAATCAGCTGAAACAACCCTCCAGAATTCGTCCTTAGTTGGAAATATCCAGGAAAGCCCGGAACCAGAAATGAGGCATCAGTTGGTTATCTAGTTGGTACTTGTGAACCTTAAGTTAACCCTTTGGAGGTGAGGTGGGGTAGCCTATGACACACCCCAAGGCTATTCTACGCTGCTTTTTCTACGGAAAACGTAGAACCAGCTTGGATTATTTTTGTCTACCTTAGTGAATGTGAAATGCGGACACTTTAGGACACTTTCAGGTACTTTTGGACGCCAAATTTTTTTTATTTCTTGAATATTAAAGTGAAATTTTAATTTTTCGTATACATAATGATTTTAAGGAATTTAAAAAAGTAACGGCACAGTGCCGAAAAAATGTGCGATTATAAGATATTACTGAATATAGTGTTGCATCGATCCATTATTACGGGTATTATGTCACGACATTGTCACGTGTTCCCAAAATGTTACATGTTTTGAGGGCCACGAAGATGCCATTGCAACGGGCCGCTTGATTTTGAGCGCCACCACGCTGGCCATATCAATTATGATTGAAAACTGTTATTTGTTCCTGAAAATCACCAGTTTAGCCGACAATTGGTTACATAACTGTAGTTTAGCTCACAATTTATATTATAATTGATATTGCGACTTGCAAGTAATTATATGTATTGGGGTATGTCAGACCCAACCTCACCGTTAACGTTACAATGCGTCACCTCACCTCCAAAGGGTTAAAAGACCTCAACAGCACAAAATAACGGAGAGACCGTATAGAACAATACACACTGTGGAAGTGTTGAAATATCTTTCTACTCTTACGAAGAGTTGCACCCTGTCCTCCGTGTTGACATTAAATTTTCAGCTCCATGACGATTATACTACAATACAAAACCAGCAGCGGTAGCAGTTTCCAGTGCTTAGCGACATCTTACGGCTGCCAGTGCCCTTGACGTCGCCACTCTTCTTTATCTACACTTGGGGCTGGCACCACCCAAAAATTGCAGCGATGGAATTAATTAACTAAAATAAGTTGGACGAGTGTCCAACGTCATTAAAACGTTTAGTGGTAGATAACATTATAACGACGATCTAAACTGTACGTAATTATAGCATCGTTTGGAGCGTTTTTAGGGTGTCTAATTAGACAGCTTTTTAATTCAGTGTCTAGCTCCATCTAACGTTGCCAGGATCGTTGAAGTTCTCCTTACATTAGGAATTTTAATAAATCTAGAATCGATTGTTTGGCTATAGTTGCTGCTTAACGACACTGCGCCAGTACAAAGATCATTAGCGTCGCCCCTCCTTTCTCTAAGCTTCGGACTGGCACTACCACTTGTAGGGTAATGGTAGGGTAATGGTAGGGTAATGGCGGAGCTTCCAGTGGCCCAAAGACTCTATATTTAGTGTAGAAATAATCTTTCCACTCTTTTGAAGGAGCTGATTAAATAAAATGTAAAATAAGGGTACAAATAGCCTTGAAGACATAAAATTGTCGTTAAACAAAAGAAGCAATTGAACATTAAACAGTGTACTAAGCCACCTTTACTAGGATGATACTGCACAATATAAATAGAGCCATCGCGAGGACAATTATTACTCACTATGGGTGTTGAAAAATATCTCTCGATTAAAACGCAAGAGATCGTGTGATCTTAAAACACAAAATAATAATTGATAATATAATCCCGTTTTCAGGTAGTGCCAGTCCCAAGCTTGGATAGAACGGAGGACGACGCCAATCATCTATATTAAGTCACAACCTCGTGAAACAGTAACTAACGAAACGAAAACTAGATTGACAAATCTCAAAGCCCTAAACCAAGACTAAACAATGTTTGACATGAACGGCCACAAGACGTCACTAAATAGTACAACAAACTTATCTGGTTCCAGTGACTTTACTTTTTTGGCGCTGTACAAATCTCGAGATTACAGCTACGACTACGATAAAAAAATAAGGCTTAAAATAATGTGTTTTCTGACATAAAGTGTGTAGTTGACATGGTTGAGTCACTTGAGTGCGCAGTTGACTGTTCTGAAATACGAAGTGTGTTGTATGAATTCGGAGAGATTAAGTCAACAACACACTATGTCATTCTAGAACCTGAAATTTTAATCACCAGTTCAAGTACAGTTTCTGAATATTTTAGACCGCAAGGACATGCTATTTAAAGGTTGGGGCAGCGCTTGACGTAATATTAGTAGTATTAGTTTCAGTTTAACGACACTGTGTGATAATAAAGGTCATTTGCGTCGCCCTCCTCCTTTATCTAGGCTTGGAATTGGCACTGTCAGAAGGCGAACAGTGGCGAAACACCGTGTGTGTGTGTTTTCTTTTTAACGACTAGCTGTGTATTAACAAAGACCATTAGCGTCGCCCTCCTCCTTTATCCAGGCTTGGGACTGGCACTGTCAGAAAGCGAACAGTGGCGGAGTTCGAAACACCGTGGTTCGCCAAGACGAATATACTGTAGGTATATTTGTTCGTCTAGAGCTCTTTAAAGGTGTCTTTTGAGAGCGTTGCAGTATACAATAAAATCTCTGTAACTAAATTTTCATGGCTGCTGTGGTCATTTACTGCAGTACTTACCTTAACACGTGAATAAAACACATCTGCTTGGTTCTTTGTTAACAACGTCGTGTCATAAGAACAACGATGATTTGCGTCGCCCTCCTCCTTTGCGCAGGCTTAAGACTGGCGAATCTAGTCTCAGTGAACTTAAAAGCTGTTTATTGTGAAGCATAAACGTCCTTTATCACGTGCTTAGACAATTATTTTTCTGAATATAAGATAAATTTGGTAAGGCAAGACCAGAAAACTTTTGGTAATGTCGATTTTGTTGCGCGTGGGAACAAAAAATAAAGAAGAAAATACTGTGAATAAAACGTCAACATTTATTCGTGATAAATAAAATGTACGTTATGTTAACGGATTTTATCAGAAACCATATTTCTAAACTATATTACTTATATTATTGTAAAATGTCGTGAAACACTTATTGCAGTATATCAAATGCCAAGTTCCCCTTAGACACCTCTAAAACTTGTTATGTTTAGTTATATAAGACTACAACCGTCAATCGCAGTACTCAGAGGTTCGATTCAATAAATGTTCGTTAATTTGAATTGAAACACAAAGCTTGAATTACACTTCAAAATATCACGCTTACACTATCTCCAATATATTGGAAATTAACATAGAAACTCTGACATTATCATTCCGAGTGGTGACAGTCCTTAGCGCGTATAAAGGAGGAGGGCGACGCTGTACATCTTTGTTTTAATATAGCGTCGTCAAACAATAACTTACCGCATTCAGTCGGTGGAAGATGAAGCAGCGAAGACAGACATTTTCATTGTCATATAATTCAAATAATAATTCAAATATAATAGTTGGTTAGACAGACAGACAGATGCATAGTCAGATCAACGCATAGACAAACAGTCTCAGACATACACTTAGGCATTCGCCTTCATTTTACAATCTATGCTCATGAATTGCGTTAAATCGCTAGCTAGATCTTGCGATCTTGCCGCAAGATGTCGTTAAACACTCGATAATAATTAAAACACAGACACAAAAACAGGGATAAAATTTTAGACACCCTTTTGAACCTTATCAGGCAGCTCTATTAATGGTCAATCGCACAACTTTTCATTGTGTCAATTTCTCATAATATTATGATAGAGATATTAATTTCAGCGGCTCTGGCGGCGGTAAGATGTCATTAAAATTAATGTAATGGAACCTAACATAAAGAACAAAGTTACATTCGACACCGTAAATAGGACACTTATATCTTTTCATTGCACTGGAAATGGACATAATTTAACTCCACTACTGCTCTTCTCTGATAGTCCCACGTCTGACGAAAGAGGAGGGTGACGCAAATCATCTTTGTTATGATACAGTGTCGTTAAACAGCAACTAACAATAATTTCAGAGGCAGTCATGGGTGTGAAGTATAACGACTTAATTTTCTTAACCTAGGCTTAAAAGGGAGTTAACCCAGTCCTCTAGCTGGCCGTCTCATCTTCCCACCGACAGTGTACGGTCGGCGTACGCATTACATCTGAGTTGGCAAGGGGACGCAGGTGGACCAGAAACCCCGATATCTTCATTAACAGTGGAGCACGCAAGGTGTCGCTAAACATTTGGTAACCTGTTTTGTTCCTATCGAAACCAACGACCTTTGATGCCGTAAATTAATTGGAATTCAACCACATTGACACCTACTTTGTATCGGATGGTGCCAGTCCTAAGTATGGATAAAGAAGGAGGGTGACGCTAACCATCTTCCTTATGACAACGCCAACCACATCAACAGTGGAACCACCATAAACCTGTTACCTGCGATAAGGTAATGTGGACGTGAACTACAAGGTGGTAATGGTAATTGCAAATTTTTACAGCGCTACTTCGAGAGAGACTCATCTTAGGCGCTCGGATGGGGATAACTACTCGTTACTGAGTATAATAATTATTCTGGATTACAAATAATTCTGGTTCCTAAGTATACCTGTGTGCTAGATGGTCAAGACAATGGTATAAAAGCTAGATGACTAAGATGACTGGTTACTAAGTATGAGTTATTAGCTAGATACTGACCGCAGTGACTCCCCAAGCGTTCGGTTGGGACAAGGCGCGCTCCATGGACGCCCTGATGATGGGTTCATCTTCTCCCAGTAGTCGAGTCTCGACCTACATAAGACAAATTCACAAAACGATCAAAACTTATGCTTTTATAACATGAACGCATAGTATGTCTATGTATTTGTCTGTCTGTCTGTCTGTCTTTCTTTATGTCTTTCTGTCTGTCTCTGTTTGGAAGCCCCTCATTACTTGACGCAGCGTGTATGAATAGTGAATACCAACGATGTTGCCCTGCACTATAGAACTTTCCAACTTTCTGCCTACGATTATCTATACACAGATCAGTTTGGAGAATATTGAATAAACCATAACGCTTCGAATTAAACACCATTAACAAGAGGCATCGTTGTATTATAATAAAGAGGAACTAAGCTGGCGAATAACTGCTATGTGCTACTTAAATTAATGAACTCGAAACACACACACCTTTAATTATGCGCCTTCATCTAAAATATTAGTTTGTCAGGCGCGTTGAATTTCATCTGATAAAAATCTAGTAAAAATTCATAAGTTTTTCGTATCGAAGTCCACAGTCTTAGGGAAGGCACAAGATGTCGCTTATCATTGAATTCTAATAAATAAATAAACCTGAAAATACACACCTTTACTTATGCATCTTCATCGATTATAATATGGAATGACCTCGCGTTGGAGTTCCGTTCACTACTTCTGACCAATCTAACTGGTTCTATCAATCACTTAAGTCAATTTTCTTTAGCCGTGGCTGGACTCAGGTTCGCGCCTGTGTAGGTTCCTGAAAGGGACGCTATACAAATTCCCAGAATGAATGAATGAATGATTGAATAATAAGGATAATTGATAATTGACTGATTGATTGATTGGATAACTGGACATCACTGCTTCTGGTAAATTTACCATAGTAGCAGATTTACATGCACTGCCCTGGCGGCCATTTCGTCACTCCCCGTACTCTGGTAGTGCCAGTCCCAAGCCTGGATAAAGGATGTTGTGACGCAGCGTCGTTAAACAGTCATTGACAACAATTTCGTTCAAAACTCCGCCGCTGCCGGGGTTCTCTGGTATTGCCAGTCCCAAGCTTAAATAAAGATGGAGGGCGACGTTAATCATCTTTGTCGGTACTGGCGACCACAAGATGTCGCTAAGCTGTGAGTAACACTAAATGAATGAGTTAATATTATACATCTTTAGATGTAGGCTTCATTCCACTATACAAGTATATTGGAAATCGTGTTCAGTATAAAATCAGCCACTGATCGTACTCTGTCAGCACCAGTCCTAAGCTTGGATAAAGGAGGAGGGCGACGCTAATGATCTTTCTTATTGTATGTCGTTAAACTGAAACTACTACTAATACAAGTGTATAGTGGCGTAACTGTAAGTATAGAGATATTATCCCACAAGGACGGTAAGAACTGATCATAAATTATTTCTTTCGACGTCAACAGCCTTTGATGCCACAAGATGGCGTTAAATGTTGTATTCAATATGAAGCGATATTTAGCAAAACTAATATTTCACTGAAGAAAATCCCCAAACGAGGATATTTTTTATGGAGATATTCCGCTTGAATTTACACACCTTTAATAATTGGATTCACTTTACTATATATAATTGCCAGTAACACTGGATTCCGTAATTTATCTGTTCATCTATGGTTTTGGCCAACAAAAAGAGGCTTAATGGACAATGAAAAGAATCGTAAACAGTCAAATTACAGATAATAATAACGTGCATTATACTTTACTTCTAAATAGGAAGAAACTAAACTGATATTAATATGAACGAACTATCTGAAATCATGAAAATGAACTGCTATACAATTACTTTTTGTTGAAGATGTCAACGGACAGAGCAGCCATAATTATAGGATGTCGTTGATCTTTTGAAATGAGGTAAAAATAATTTTAAGAGTAATACAGTTTTGTAGGTTTAAAATAAATATAATAAAAATAATTATGTAAGAACAAAAGCGTCCCCAATTCGGTGTGCAGATATATGATCGAAATGAACAAAAATAAGCTCAGATTTAAAAAAACATTTATATGTCACAAATGTAATCTGTGAAAAATAATTGGCAAGTAATTAGACTGAGATCATGGTTCTGTTTAAATTAAGTTGTATGGAAACAACTAAAAAAATGGATTCATTAGACACCTTTTATCTCTTCAAAAATTATTTATCCACCATAGGCTGTCTTGTTTATCCACCATAGGCTGTCTTGTTTTATCCACCATAGGCTGCTGCTTATTTATCCACCATAGGCTGTCTTGTTTATCCACCATAGGTTGTCTTGTTTTATCCACCATAGGCTGTCTTGTTTTATCTACCATAGGCTGCCTTCGTTTATCCACCATAGGCTATTAACTGTTTGCACTCCACTATAGGCTGTCTTGTTTTTATCCACCACAGACTTGTCTTGTTTTATCCACCACAGGCTGTCTTGTTTATCCACCATTTGGCTGTCTTGTTTATCTACCATAGCATGTGTTGCTTGTCTACCATTGGCTGTCTTGTTTATCCACCATAGCATGTGTTGCTTGTAAAACCATAGGCCTAGGCTGTCTTATTTATCGACCATAGGATGTCTTGCTTGTCCACCATAGGCTGTCTTAATTACTAATAATAAACATGTTTATTATTAGTAATTTTAAATTTAGATATCAATAAAAGTCCAATTTTACGTAACGTCAATTGTGACGCACGTCTATTATTAGTAGGCTAATTTTAAATGTAGGCCTATTGTTACGTCATTTCAATTATGAAACAAGTCTGATCGAAGCGCCGGAGTTGGAAGTAGGAGGAGCGTAGTAGCCTACGTACATGTAGCGTGTAAGATTATTGTCACTGTCTTGGTGATAAGCTCAGAGAAGATTAGAGAACAGTTACTGTCCAGGGTTACACCCAAATCACGTAGGGCCTACACTAGCAGAGAAGCTAAACTGGAGAATGTTTCCAACAAGAAACATAAAATCAAGTTTCTGGAGTTGTTGGGGCGTCCAAATCAAATAAGTCGAGTTTTCGTGGAATTCAAGGAAAGTAGGCTAGAAGACATCCATAAATGCAAATCATGGGAGAGACTCGATCGATAGCCTACGACCTGTAGGCTGTTAGAATGTGTTGAGCAGAGGGAGGACCATGGACAAGCAAGTAAGAACAGCGTTGCGATAGTCCACGATAATGCGTCAAGATAAACGACTGAACCACGGTCACGGTTTCAGTAGACGATGCATTTCAACGATGACCCGTTCTCATGTATACGTGATAGATGCATGCACTACAGAGCGATCGCGTAAACTTGGTCCGCCATGATGCTCGCCAACGTAAACATAGCGGTCACAAAAGCGCATTTGTATTCCTCAGTCTGGGATGCCCAGACTGAGGGGTTCGGGGCCGCTATTCCGGGGGCCGCTATTCCGGGGGTCCGCTATTCCGGGGGTCCGCTATTCCGGGGTCCGCGCTATTCCGGGGGCCGCTATTCCGGGGTCCGCTATTCCGGGTCCGCTATTCCGGACTAATGAAGACAAATATATATGTATATAATTATGTACAATTGTACATTATATGTATATATCTTATGCATGTGTATGTATCGATTTATATATATATATATATATATAAATTATACATGTTTGAATATGTATACATATGTTTGTATATATATATGTATATATAGATCTATATACATGCACAAATGTTATATATGTATATACATCTGGATATATATATTGAATAATAGGTCGATAGTCCGAAGGTTCCGGTATCGAAGGTTCGATAGTCCGAAGGTTCGATAGTCCGAAGATTTCATGGTAAAACATATCATATGCATATGTACATATAGTCATATATGTATATGTACAGTATATGTATATATATGCATGTATATGCATGTACATGTATATATGTTTGTATATGTATATATGTTTGTATATATGTATTTATATCTATACATGTACATATATGTATATATATGGATATATATACGTAGGCTATGTATATATATTATATGTATATATATGGATATATATATACGTATATATATTTATATATATACGTAATTACTATGTACATAATATATCTATATTACTATGTACATAATATATCTATATATTATATACATATATGTGTGTGTGCATAATTGCATATGTATATATACACACACATATATATATATATGCATATATATGTATATACATAAATATATATTTACTATGTATATATGAACATATATATGTATATATGTGTACTGTATATATTTATGTATGGATATATGTAAGAATATGTATATACATATATATGTATTTACTATGTATATACATGTACATATATATGTATATGTATTGCATATATTATTATATAATAATTATTATATAATAATTATATATATATTATATTTATGTATATAAATTAAATTATATAATATAATTAAATTAATATAATTAATTATATTAATATAAATAATATATATATATTATAATTCAATTTATAATTAATAATATATATATTATAGTAATATAATCAAATTAATTATTATATATGATTAATATTAATATAATTAATAATATTAGTGTTAATATTAATTATATAATTATAATTATATATATTATATACATAAATATATATTCAAATACATATAATAATAAATAATATACAATATATATCTATATGTGTATATATATTATTTTATATATAATTTAATAATTATGTATTATATAATTATGTAATTATAATAATATTAATTATTTAATATTATATATTAATAATTAATAAATAATATTATATATTTATAATATAATTATATATTATATTAATTAATATAATATTTTGATATTATATATTATACTTATAATAAATAACTAAATAATATATTAATTAATGATATTAATTATTATTATATATTATTTTAATAATTATGTTATTATAATAAATAATTAATTAATATTATGATAATTAATTAATATTTTAATTATAATTATAATTATATATTAATAACTATAATTAATCTATTATTTTATATTTTATTATAATAATAATTATTTTAAAATAAAATAATAAAATACATAAAATATATAAACAATATACATATATATAATTACATATATATATAATTAAATATAATTAATTAAATGTATATATAATTATGTAAATACACACATGCATATATGTAAATACATATATACATGCATTGCATGTGTATATATAAAATATGTATATAAATACATATATATATAATTATATATACAAACTTATATTCATATATATATACATATGTATATACATATGCACATATACATAAATACGTATATATATACAAATATATATAGACATATACAAACATATATATACATATACACGCATGCATGTATACATATACTCTCCATATACATATACATGTACATATGCAAATATGTTTTACCATGAAATCTTCGGACTATCGAACCTTCGGACTATCGAACCTTCGGATTATCGAACCTTCGGACTATCGAACTTTCGGATTATCGAACCTTCGGACTATCGTACCTTCGGACTATCGATACGTAACCATTTGAAATATATATATATATATATATCTGTATGAATATATATATATATATGTATATACATATATGTAAGTATCTATATTTGTATATGTATGTATGTATGTATGTATGTATGTATGTATGTATGTATGTATGTATATATGTATATAGATGTATGTGTATATGTACATGTATATGTATATACGTATATATATGTACTTAGGTAAATACATATGTGTGTGCATGTATACATGTTTGTGTACATATATATGTATTTGTGTCTATGTGTTTGTATAGTTATATGTAAGCATATATGTATTATGTATGTACATGTATGTTTGTAGTTATACATATGTACATACATAAATATGTATATACTATGTAAGTATATGTATATTCATGTATATATACAGGTATGTAGGTATTTAAACACATATTCATGCTTAAATATTTATTTACTTACACATACCTATACATACATATATACACATATATATATGTATATCTACATATATATATATATATATATATATATATATATACACATATATATATATTTACATAAGTACATTTATATACGTATTTACATATATATATACATGTACATATACACACATACATCTATATACATATAGTATATACATACATATATACATACATATATACATATAGATAGGCTTCATACATATGTATATATTACATATATAAGCATATATGTACATATACACATATATATAGGTATGTATACATATGCACACATATATATCTTTATATATACACTAATATCCAAATATATAAAATGTACATGTATATAGTTACAAATACAGTTATATATATAAACATATATACATATACAAACATATATATATACATGCATATATATACATATAATGTACAATTGTACATAATTAAATACATATATATTTGTCTTCATTAGTCCGGAATAGCGGCCCCCGGAATAGCGGACCCCGGAATAACGGCCCCCCGGAATAGCGGACCCCGGAATAGCGGCCCCCCGGAATAGCGGGCCGGTACCGACTGAGGAATTGCCTCCGCTCATCTTCACTCGCGAAAGTTCTTTAGGCTATTAGGCCTACACATTATGGGGTCATGCATAGGCCTAAAGAACGTCCGCGGAGTGGGGGGTCGTCCAAATGTGGACATGGTGGGCAGTGGCGTAACTAAGGGTTCGTGCGCCCGGGGGCAAGAATTTCCTGAAAATTTTTTTCTCAGTTCCGCCAAAATTTCTGAAGACTTTTTTTTTGCTTTTCCGTCTGTTTCTCTGCTTTTTTCAACAAGAAACTTGTCAAATCTCATTTTGCGCCCCCCCCCTTGCCCGCGCCCCCCAAGACTCACGTACAAAATTTACTTTTTAAAACTATTTTTCTATTTTTACCTGATTTCTTTAACAAAAAACACATTTTCAGACCTAATTTTGCGCCCCCCTCCTGCGCCCGGGGGCGGCCGCCCCCTGCCCCTCGTTACGCCACTGATGGTGGGAGGGGCAGCGGCGCTTCAGCAGGGCAAATGCCCTGGTAAAAAGGCCTTTGCCCTGCCAAAATATGCCAGAATTTTTTCTCTGCCAGGAATTTAAATGGCCCTTGCACTGCAGCACAAGTTACTTGTATGAATGCCCTGGCTACAAAAGATGTCTGACGCCCTAAGCGAACGTACGCACCTAAATCTGGTAGATATTTCAGTACATCCTGGGCCTTTAACACCAAGTCTGCACTATGTTGGATCAAGTGGAATTAGCTCGCTGCGCTGCTCTTAGAAACACCAAGCCTTATAGGCCCTACGGCTATACATGTTTACAAGTAGGCCTATCTGATCGACTGCTGGCTTCAATGGTCGGACACATAACTAACTGGTTCTCTCTCTTACCTGCAGTCAGAATATGGGGCTCGATGCCGGCATATGAGGACCGTCTATCAATCAATATTCGTTTATTCTGAATAACCAAGTTGTCACAGACGCAACTTGTTACAACTTGTTATGATCATTGTATAAAGTCTGAATAACCAAGTTGTCACAGACGCAACTTGTTATGATCATTGTATAAAGTCTGAATAACCAAGTTGTCACAGACGCAACTTGTTATGATCATTGTATAAAGTCCCGTCTCTTGCTCAGGCAGTATCATAGTATCCCAATCCGTAGGAGTAGTCCTAAGCCTTGAAAGACCAATGTGCAGACACCAGCAAACGGAGTGGCTAATGTCAGGAGAGGACTTCAAGACAAACCACAGCCTTTTGTCAGTTACAGTATCCTGCATTTGTGCAAGGAGAGTACATACTTCCACACACAAGATCATCACACACATAACGTGTCAAGTCAATCCAGCTGACATCATTAACGTCTTTAGTATAACAATCTAATAGATATGCACATACATGTATAATTGTATATGCGATTTGCCAGCTAAAAAAAATTTCTGTTGTAAAATTTTTATTTGCTATGCAACAGAAATAAAATGTGGAAAAAACAAGTCAACAACATTTCACTAATATTATGTAGCAATAAAATTCTGTAAGTAACAAAATAGCAAGAAATTCAAATCTGAGTAGACAACTAAAACTATCATAAACACAAACTCAAAGCCTCCTAAAAATTAGAAAATTAAACTGAATCCACACATTAACGATTATGCCACAATTATAAATATACTGTAGAGCTTATTTTAGTTACAACACTTGTAAAATTTACTCTTATGGAATTGAACATGAATACCAAGAGGCCAACATCATGTGGAAGTATGCCACAGAAAGTGCAAACAAGAAAGTATGATGAACAGATATTAAACATGAAACACAGCTATGACTATACACTGAGACTATACCCAGTAAATGGCCGACAATGACACAAGCAGCAAGAAGCGCCCCGTAATTATTTCAGATATAAAATACAGCATACAATGTCAAATATAATCTGCAAGCATAAAGTTAGAAACAGTGCAAAAAGAAACAGGTTGCAAATATCAGTACAGAGAGGGAACACAAGCAGAGTGTTACACAAGCAGTGTTACACAGCAATAGATAGAAACAAGTCAGAGCAAAAAGTGCTAGTAACAGCAACTGCCTCCGAAAAAGCAAAGCACTAAACAACACAAAGCAGATTAACAGCAACAACCAGAGGCTGATAAATGTGAAGATAGCAAGAATATTACCAAAATAGTACGTGACAGTTTAAAATGATCGAGCACAGGAATTTATAGATTTCAAGTCTGATCTAGATTGGCATCGCATTTGGTACACACATTTCACTAATGCCCAATAACAAAAGAATCCAGAGCTCTAATTATATACAATAAAATCATATCACTTGCATTAACATTTACAATCAATATTAGTCTAACCATGGTAGAACTAATCCTGTTAAAAGATTTAAAAAACTAGATTAAACGCCATAAGATTAGATGCACCACTGAATAGACTCCCATTGATAATTATAATGGCTTACAAATGTGTGATTAAGTAACAATACATTTATAACAAATTAATTTAAAGTGGTGCAGATGGGTGGAGAAAAGAGATTTCTAACTTCTGCACACAGAGCCAAGCAGCACTATCCTGCAGAGACAAAGGGAGAGAATTCCAGTTGGCTGAGTACCCAGACAACATCCTTTAGAACATTACTTTATAAAATAAGGAACAAGAGGAAGCCATCAGCACATTACTGTTTTACATTAAATATGTACATTATTGGCTTAAAAAATCAACATGCTTTTTGTAAACGATGTTTCAAAAACAGACAATACTAGATTTTAAAATAAGGAACAATAGGAAGCCAAATGGTACAGCACATTAATCGTACAATTACACATGTACATTACATATATAGATACTTCTACATTTCTCGGCTTTAAAATCTGACCAAAGTTTGCAAATAGTTAAAAAATCACGATGACTCAGATCACAACATCATGGTCAATTCCGAGGTAAAGGAGCGTGTGTAGGGCAGCAGATGCGTGCGATTCATCGACAGACCGACCACATCCATGACAGACTGCCACTGGCATGGTTGACAGCTGCACTATGCACTGGTTCAATCCTAAAAGATCAATGCAAAAACTTATATAAATGATAGTAACATGAATATTCGTCAAAGCACTGATGAAATAGCTGGCAATGTTTTACGTTGGCATCATGTAATCTTACCAGCAATTACAGCAAATAAAAGGCTTTTCAAAACATCCTCAGCAGGTTTTATGACTATTATGAAATAGCATGTACTAGTCAATTTGATTGCAGACTTTGATTTCAATACCTTTCCAAATATAAACAAATAGTAACTGTTAAAGAGGTACACCTAACAATTAAAAATGATCAATCACATAATTAACAGCTAAGAATAGACATGCATTCTGGCTAGTTGCGACATAGAAAATAGAGCTAATATTAATGAAGCCATACTCCTGATTGCTTCTGAGCACCAACATCAATTTTATATCACCAGTAAGCTTATGCCATGTACTTTTCAGAAATATAAATTTCAGTTGTCCATTTTCCAAATATCAGCTGGTGAAGTTGACCCCAATTCATCAGTTTGACAAAGATTAACATGTCAGTATGAATGAATGAATGAATCAGTTTGACAAAGATTAACATGTCAGTATGAATTCATTTGCAATTAAATACCACAGAAAGTACATCCAGTAGGAGCCAATTAGTTACTAAATCAACATACCGGTCAGGCAAATTCAAGAAAATAGTTTGTGAAGTCTGAGATGTCATATTGGCAGCTGTCCTGTAAAGTCTATACTCAAGACACAGTCATTATACTAGGCTCAATAGGTCACCCCAAACTCTACCGAGACTGCTATTACCAGCTGCGCCAGCTTCGTACTGTTACCCGCTCGCTTACGTAGGTTGCCAAACTTACTCTAGTGCATTCCTTCATCACAGCTCGTCTTGACTATTGCTCATCGCTCTACTTTGGCCTCCCATCTAGCCGCATAGCATGCTTGGACCGAGTCTTGCGCTCTGCAGCGCGTACTCATTGGGCAAATTCCAAAGTATGGACACGTCTCCAGCTACATGCTGGAGGTCCTCCACTGGCTCCCTGTCTGCCAGCGCATCGAGTACAGGGTAGCTGCCTTGGTTTTGCGCTGTCTCCAGGGCCTCGCCCCAACTTACCTCCGTGAGCTCTGCTGTTTGATTTCGGGTTGTCCCAGGGCGTCACCTCCTACGCTCCGCAGAAAAAGGAGTTCTTATGGTTCCTTTTGCTCGTACTGCAACAATGCAGAACCGAGCTTTTTCTGTGGCAGGCCCAATTATCTGGAATGGTCTTCCTCTAGAGCTGCGTCTACACCCTGGGAGTCTGCCTGAAACTGTCCTTACTAAACTCAAAACTGTTCTTTTTGGGCGCGTTGGAGTCGGGAGCGCCTCTGAGTAGTTTCCTTTACGAAGAGGCGCTATATAAATTCCCGAATGAATGAATGAATCAGTTTGACAAAGATTAACATGTCAGTATGAATTCATTTGCAATTAAATACCACAGAAAGTACATCCAGTAGGAGCCAATTAGTTACTAAATCAACATACCGGTCAGGCAAATTCAAGAAAATAGTTTGTGAAGTCTGAGATGTCATATTGGCAGCTGTCCTGTAAAGTCTATACTCAAGACACAGTCATTATACTAGGCTCAATAGGTCACCCCAAACTCTCTGAATACAGCTGTGAAAACCTCATGCTCTACTTCTGGAGTTATTTCATGTTGAATATGTCCTCCGAGAACATTTTGCGAAATCGGATACATATTTTTGCCTCCTTCACTTCCGTTTAAGATGGTATATCTCGGTCAAATTTTGGAATATCTTAATAAAATTTTGCATTTGTGTCTCCAAATGGTGGACAAACACATGGAAAATTTTTCAGAAAAATCTAAAGTTGAAGTTGGGAGGGTCTGGTTGATCTGACACAGAATGACCCAGTACAGAAAACATCCAGTTAGTTAATTTACCTGCACATGTTGGCTCTGGTAGATCAACATATGTCACTTCAAACTTCAGTTCATCTGCCAGTTCTTGCAGCAGATCGCAGTAGGTTGGGACCTGCTTCGTAGGTTTCGTGATCGTGTAGCTGCCTGGCGGAGTGCCACGAATAGATGGCTTCTTGCCTTCTTTCAGCACTTGATAAGCAGATCTGATATCACTCTGTGGCTAAGCAAATGACACCAAATAAAGTAAGAGAACCTTTGTGTTCAAGCAAACATTGACCTTCAAACTGTGTCACTAAACAATATAGCACTTTGCTGACCATTAGAGCCACTGGCCCTGAGACTAAAGGGCAGTTCAACTGTTGGTTGCAGTAAGCTTCTGACTCCATCTAGGTTTCTTTCAGGATTCAATATCTGGATCCACCAGTAAAGACTGTAGCCCGCCAAGAAACAAGATTTGTCACAAGATAATTGCAAATTTCCGAAAAGAAGATTTACATGGGCCTCACGCAAAAAACTTGCCTTTGAGTTCTAGTTATATAAAAAAGGTGTTTCAAATGGAAATTTTTCAATGCAGGAAGGGGCCTAGAATGATAAAAGTATGTACCGGTATGTCAGTTTGAAAAGGTTTTGAGAATGCAATGTAATATAAAAATCATATTAATTTATGTACAGTCTCTTTGATTCATTAACTGAGAAACACTTCCAGTCTGCTCCCAGCAAAACAGAACAGTCTTCAATAAATACCAGATTAACCAGAGTAAGTAAACAGGTAACTGCAAGCCACATCAACACTTGAACACTTCAACTTGTTCTCTTTCGCCAGAGCTGGGAGTCTTCCTGCAGGGGCACTACATAAAATCTCTGAATGAATCAATGAAACTGAGTTTCATAAGCTGAACAAATATTAACTAGGATAAACAAAGTGGAGACAAAACTATTTCAAATTTTAACTCAGAAACCACAAGCCTTTTCAGATCTGAAAGAACAGATTAATGAATCAAACTTGACTGAAACTAACTTTTAGAAATAACAATTGCATGGATTCAGGCATTAAATGTATCAAAGCTGTCATAATACAACAACACACTGAACAACTGATATTCAAAACTCAACTTAAGAACTGTTATTTAAATAGTCGACAAAGATGAAAGCACAACGTACGATACTGAATTCATCTGTCAGACTTTTCAGTGCTTCATCTAACTGATCGGCCAAGTCATCGACTTTGAGCTGGTCCAACATGGCAATGGCTGCTTCTCGTTTCGCTAGTTTCTTTGACTTTCCAACTCCTGCAATACATCCATTAAAAGTTCTGGTTTTGTGCAGATGGGTCACATATTTGCTCCTATCAAAAGATGTACCCATAGAAGTTAATGTAAAAAAAACTATGGCTTATTATCCAGAAAATATTATATAGGCTATAGACTTATGGAATGTCTGAAAACTAGACCTTTCGTGGAACGACGGATTTTGTAAAAAAAATGGAGCTAAGAGCCTCAAGATGTACTACCATATGTAACACCGTGATGTAAACTTGAATTTTTGCCAAATGCAATAGAACTTTTATTCGACCACTTAACTGAATATTATCAAATTATTTATATGAAGAATTTTATTGAATTAAAACAAAAACCATACAACTAAAGCTCTATTAACTTACTTGCCTTAATTGAGGTGATTATATCAATATCAATATATCAATCAATATTTTTTTATTGCACCCGATAACAACAACTCAAAAGAATACATTTATGACAATCAGTAACAACGTAATTGTAATAAGAACGGTAATGTCACATAATAGTTAAATTGCGATCGACTATATACAATATAGTATCTTTCTATATATAGTACCTTGGGTTCAATTGGGCTAAAATCACAAAACAATATCAATTCATCCAACTATCAAACAAGAAGGCATTAAAGAAGTGTTGCAATTCCTTAATTAAAAAAATGCAACAAGTTTTATTTCAACAGACGTTTACCATGTAACAGCAATCTAAGAATTATATAGGTCTTACACTATGGACAAAGAAGTTGAAGCACAATAATGAAATCTGCAAGCTTAACATATAATATTACACACCCGTTTGTGTGAGCTTTAGCAGGTGAATGGTGCAGGTAAATTCACGTACACCTGGGGGACCTGGCGTCATTTCAAACTCATATGTTGGAAGTGGTAGAAGTTTCTTCTGAGTCAACTCTTGCAGTTGACCCACTGGATTGTTCTGGTTTGGAAGGCTTATGCTACCTTCTTGCTCGACACTACAGCAAACACACTAACTTGATTCATAAATCATTCTTGAAATCCCAGCTTTAAATTGCTCAAAACCAAAGAATGTCAATCCTTGCAAAATTCCATCCTGAAATCTTTCAAAGTACCACTTTAAATGCTTTTCAACATCTAAATGTGCCCTAAACCTTATCTTTAAATCAAAACTTCACTGCATCATTCCATTTGAAATCAACGCCTTTAAAGTCATAAGGCAAAATACTATTTATCGAGTAAATCATTCAAGATCCCATGATTAACACTTTAACGATGAGCTGCATTCGATTCCCAGTTGCTGTCAGGACACTCTCCTCTTGTCGTTAAAGTGTTAAAGCCTTCCATAATGCCAGAGTTAAATATCTCATAAATTGGTTGGGCTCTTCCAGTGGAATCTGAGAATTCAAGCACTTCTTGCAGTGCACACCAATCAGAAACGCTCCCAGTGCAACAGACCCACGAGATAAAAGAGAGGATTTAAGACAGCGGAAAGATGCAGTAAGACCTGACAAAATAGCATTCTGAATTACTCTTAATTTTCTCCATAACTGATTATGACACCTTTGTATTGTTGAAATAATAGCATTAAGTGAAGTGGGACAGTCCCACATGATAATGCATTGTTCTTAATTTGGCATTGTTCTTAATTTGGCCCTTGCGGACATTGAAGTTTGAGATCCCTTGCCAAATACATACATACATACAGCCATCCATGCATCCATCTTCTTGCCAACAAGAAGTCCATTTTGCACAGTAAATTTGAACCTAGTCACCGTTGTAAATAACCAAATATTTCACAACACACGCACAAAAATTGTATTCAGGTATTGACGTAGACATGAAAAATCTGGAGAGGAATGTTAACTGCAATGAGAAATGAAATTTAAGTGACTTTCAAATGTTAAATGTGGTGAGATAAAAAAATGTTTTGTTACCTTTCTGGAGAATCAATTTCAAATCCCATCATTTGATTCACAGCTTCAAGCGCAGCCAAATGCTTTGCCTTTTTTTTGCTTGAACCTAACATTCAAGATTTCTCAAAATGATTATAAAAAATCAAAAACGCGATTTTACTTCATTTTAAAACCATAGATAAAGAGCAACAAACGTGATATGTAATGTAATATCTGCAAATCTTCAGCACTACAATATATACTATGTGATCATAGATTTTTGTTGTGAATTGAGAAGTACTCTGAAAGTGGCCTTAAAATATTTGATAATGATTCATTTTCAGGCAAGATAGTTCCCATTTCACATCTTAGCATTGACAATGTTAGTCCAAGATATAAATCTTTTAAATACAATTAAGTAAATCCAACAACCTCTGACAAGGGAAATTATGGCTCTTCACTTTATCTCTTCATCACACTCAGGCAAGTCTAGGGGCACAAACATTGCATCCACAGGAATAATACACTGTAAGTAGTGTGAGACTACTAAAAGAAGCAAGTGAAATGAAGTTGAAAACATTTTAAAACTCACTGTGACAAGTCTAAAAAATCTTTTTATACTAGAAACTAAACATACCAGTCCCTCTTCCAACGTATTCTCCAGCTGTAACTTTAATGGCAAACTCCCGTTGATGCACTGGACCCAAGTCGTTCTCCAGCTCAAACAATGGAGTCAAGCCCTCTTGAAGACACCGCTCAAACAGGTAGGTGATGGGCGATTTTCCAATCCAGGACATCTGAAACATTGCAACAAAGCTCTCATCTGTCAATTTCTATACCACACTAATTATAAAACACAATATTCTAAACTGAATGAATGTAAAATGTACAGACATGTAGTCCTTAAGCAGGACTACATGTATCTCATTTCATTATATACACACAGGAAATTCGACAATGATGATTGTGATAGTGCCACTTACATAACATGCGGGTTGATTATGGCCTTGAATTGGACGCCCTTGAGACCCTTAGGGTCGAGTCCAAGGCCAAAGACATTCCACCCCAAAACCAATATGTTATCTAGCATCTGAGACAAGACCAAGATTGAGGCCTTTAGGTCTCCAAGACCAAAGAGACCTCTCTGAGACTAAAGACCTCTAGAGGAACTCTAATATGAGAACAAGACGTTCGGCATCCACGGCAAGACATCCAGAAAGAGGAGTTCATTGTTAGCATTTAGCAGTTTCATCCACTGTTTCTAATGTGAAAGTGAATACACCAATGGAGGCAAAGGTTAATGGTTCTACCAGTGTTCTATATCGATATAACTTAGTACTGGTCGTCATCTATACTAAAACCAATCAAAACAGCTATATTTTTAAACACAGCTGATCCCAAGTTACACATGCCACACGGTTTTATTATAATAATACTGGAACAGTATATAGTAAGCTATGGTGTACTGAATCTCAATATTTGAAACTAATGGAGGTCAAGGTTATTAAGAATGTTAGTGCCTCTGTCAACACACTGAAGACTGCATGACTATTATGTTGCATAGGTTAAATGCTGTTATGAAAGTAGGAAGTTGCTGTGTATTGAAAAAGAGATGCTAACTTGGAATGCACATAGCGGTTAAGCACTCCAATGTATTTCTTGAACAAGAGGGCTTGAACACATATAATGCTATCCTTATGATAGCACAGCCCATGGTCAACCTATCCGGCTGTACACACATGTGGAAGTACCAACTGACATATAGCAATTTTTTTTAACTTCTCACAAATATTAAGTCTTGCGATTTGCCCACAACACCTCAACACTTCAGACGTCCCGCTGTGAGAGCTACACGCCTCCGATATGTTGGCCAACGTGTCCAAGTCGAGACCAAGAGGCTAGGTACGTCTCGAGATCCAGAAGTTGAGACCACGACTACTTCCCTTGCACTCTCTCAAGAACTTTCCCTTAAAAATCAATTTATTTTAATCGGAAAATTGAAGAGTTGTCATAGAAAAGCTGTTTTTTTTACTATCAGCTGTTTTGTTTCATTTGTTTATTTAAATCAGTTGTGACATCTTAATAATGATGGTACACAACATCTCTGCCATAGGTTACAAAAGGCAAACCAAAAATGCCAAGTCCTGTTTAATGGAGCTGCCTATAACATAGTACAAATGTGCAGTGATAAATGAACAACACATATCATCTACATAAAGTATAACATTTCAGACATTTAGAAGCAAATGGAAAATAAAAGAACATTAAAACCTAAATCCAAAAACAAACAAATCTAAGGTTCCTAAGTTCTACTGGATATTCTGTTCAACTAGGTATGCATATATGCTTAATATGTGAACTAAACAAGTGCAAACTAAGTAGTGGAAGGTCACCATATTTAACAACAAATAGCCAGTAATTGTGCGGGTGGGCAAGCCGCAATCCATAATATTAATCTTAGAAGTGATCTATTCAATTAGGTATGATGGTCAAGATAAGTTTGAACATAACCAATAACCGAGGAGGGAATAGAAATACATAAATTAAAAAACTTGCAAGTTGTTAATACAATCAACTTTGATAATATTGAAGTCAAAGAATATTTTTCAGTATCAGAACAGAGTGCATTTAGGTGCTTTAAGGTGAGAAATTATATGTTTCAGGAAATTCAAAGCGTATTCATCACTTTTATATGTCACGAACTTAAAATGCATACACGGCGATCACTTGCAAATTTGCATCATACAGTATGAATGGGAATTGGCATAGGAAGCATTGGCGTAGGAAGTTTGAACCTCCGTTTGAAAGATTGCCACTGTAACGGGTGCGGCCCGAATCCCCGAAACGAATTTCGGCTGGTTCCCTGACATTGATTTTCTAAGTCCAACCCGAATGTTTAAACTGTCCCTTTTGCTCGCACCTCCACCAGGCAGAGCCGTACCTTCTCTGTAGTTGGCCCCTCGACCTGGAATGGCCTCCCTCTGGCACTCTGCCGCCCCCTTCCTAGAATCCATTCTCAGGCATTCCTCTCTCAACTTAAAATGGTCCTGTTTGGCCACACTGGGGTTTGGAGCGCCTCTTAATAGTTCACCGAATAGGCGCTATACAAATTCAAGTAGTGAATGAAAAGTAATGAATGAATATAGGCCCAATTAACAAATAAATGGGCAGTATATCGCTAGGTCTATGTCATGTTTACAATTTAACTGTGAATAGCTTTCGGGAGTTCGGCCGCTTTCTAGAAAACTGTTTCGGGAAGTTGGGCTTTTGTCTATTTTCAGCGTTTTCGGGGATTCGGGTTGACCCTCTGTAACGCGGGTGTTAGCAATTGTTTTCTAATGCCGGTGTCAAACGAACCAGATGCGATTTACGATAACTAACGGCAGTCAATGCTACACAGGTTGGAACAGACTCTTGCATTTTTTCAAAATTAAGAATGCAAATATTTTAACGAGAATAAACGAAAATTATCTTCTAACTCCACGGACGTGTTCACAAGTAAAATGATCATGCTTCGTCGAGCTGAATAAAAAATTGCAATTTCGACCGGTGAAGTGTTGCATTGGAATGAATGGTGAATAAAACTAACAATTTCAACCGGTGAAATGCTGCACTGGAAAATAATTAAGAAAACAGAAATTTTAATATTTTATGCTATTAAATCGCTCAACTAACCTCGAAACATTTACAATTAAGAACCATAGATATATAATTACTGGTTTATTATATCTATGCTAAGAACCAAGGACCAGTAATTTACGCAACCGGAAACATACTTATGTATAACTTACTGAAAGATAATTCGCGTTCGGGTAGAACTGAACCCTAATCGATTTGACCTGTAGATTGTTTCCAGATCGGAAAGCCCGGACAAACCGACAAAAGTTGTCTTAGTCACTTGGCCGAATCTTTAGAAAAGGTGTAGACTGTATTTAGATCCTGGTACTGTGTATTCAAGAGCATTACAAGACAGCCAGACCGAAAACCTTTTTGCCTGGACTGCATGGTCACCCGAGGACTGGGCTTACCAGAGGATTCCTTCCACCCACCTACATTCAGCCGATACCCGATTTACCCTTCTAGCTATGAGGCCCTAGCGAAGAGGAGGCGGCGGCCGCCCAGAGAGAGCGTACGGATCACTGCTCGCTTTCCGCAGTGGCGTAACAACCTAGCCGGGGGGGGCCCTTGGACACTCTAAGCTTGGGGGCCCTTACCCATTATGTATGTATGTAGGTATGTATGTAATACTATGTATGTATGTATGCATCATAATGCATGTATGTATGTATCAGGGTTGGCAAGTTGTCGGCCACCAGTTACAACCGGTTTTTTCCACTGTCCCGGCAATAATAGGTTGCTGCGCCGGCATTAACCCAACCCTGGTATGTATGTATGTATATAGCCTATGCATGTATGTATGTATGTATGTAATGTATGTATGTATGTATGTATGTATGTATGTATGTATGTATGTATGTATGTAGGCTATGTAACTGAATATATAACATGATATACCGGTATCATCCAGGCGCTATATTTATATAGCACCCCTTCAAGATATCTACTTAGAGGCTCTATCTGCTCTAGCCCGTAATTTTAAATGTAATTGCGAACGAATATATTACATCAGTTAGCAGCAAAATGCATAGTAAGCTGAAAGAGTCACCAGTGGCGCCCACGCACACACGTGGAACCAGCAACATTTCCGTCGACAGCTGAAGATGGCATGGATGTTCAGAGTCTCTGCCAAGTTACGTCGATTGGGTAAAGCTTAAGCACCGGTGCCATATTGATTGATTTATTATTATTATTATTATTATTATTATTATTATTATTATTATTATTATTATTATTATTATTATTATTATTATTATTATTATTATTATTATTATTATTATTATTATTATTATTATTTATAGCGTTCCTAAACAAATAAGGAATCCTGCACAAAAGCGCATATCTGAAAATCAATCGTATTATAAGTCTTACACAAAATAAGTATTGGAAACATGCTACTTCCGCATGTTTACATTAGCGAACCTCGTAGGTATGGGGCGGGGTGGTGTACGGGTATGTTCGGTGCCTTGCAGCCGGAGCGTTGCGGGTTCGAATCCACCTAAAACCGCCGCGTAGGGACCCGTGGCAAGTCCTTCACTCGCAGTTGCTCATGCGCTTTTTTTCGTGAAACTCCGATTCAGTGTCCGCGCTGTACAGTAGTTGGGAGCGCCTCTGAGTAGAAATCTTGAAGGGGCGCTATAACAATTGCTCATACATACATACGATAATGTAGGCCTAATGTACATGTAGACTATTTTTGTTAATATAAATAAATTTGTAATGCGAGTACGTTAACACCGAAATGTGAATCTGAGGCGCGGAGACTTGTGTGTAGTGTAGTTCTTCATGAATTTCTAGCTTTCTGTTCGCAAATTTATACGTCTATCAAGTCCCTTTCGGTATTTATGAAGCTGAAAGACGCATTAGAACAGAAATTCGTCAGTGCAAGAGATTGTGGAATGGTCTGGATGATTGCCTACTGTCTCGGTGGACCCAATCACTACGTTTAAAAGGATGTTACTAAAATTGGGATATTAGGGATGACATTGTTCCAAATTAAATTGCAGTGGTTTTATCTTATGAAACACATGTAAGTCATAAGTAGGCCTATTTAAATTATGACATTTGCCAAATGTCGCCTCTTTTCAAAGAAAAATAATGAAAGCATATTTATATAATGTGATACTTTCCCCTAACTATTCTCAAAGAAAAACCGACAAAACGTACAAGAAATGTTTTAGTTAAAAAGCTTGGGGGCCCTTTGGACCTCGGGGGCCCCTGGACTTTGTCCACCTTCGTTATATGGCTGTTACGCCACTGGCTTTCCGATCCTAGCTTATTTCAGAGATTTAACCCGTTTTTGCCCAAATTTTATTTTTGCTTCATTTTGATTTATGTTACACTGTTTGATGCTAGAATAGCCATGCCACCTTAATTTTTCATTTATTTTAAGAAATTCCATGAAATTTTTGATTTTGTTCCTATGTTCCAATATTGGAACACTGGGCACAGTGGGTGCAGAAATATACATAATCCACGCCAACATTACCAAGTACAGCAATGATTATTTCAAGTGAAGTTACCTAGCACATTTGTTCTAGCAGCTATCACAGTGCTGTATAGAAAGAGTTGGGGCCCATATTCAGTATACATATGTGCCTAAGTTCAGACAAAGAACAGAAAAAATATCACAAAATGACCATTTCCCTGCAAACAAGCGAAGAAAATGTCGTGGAAGGTAAAGCCGGCCAGAACCACACTGACACTTGGAATCAAATCCTTGAAACCTATCGTTAGCTCAGAATGTTCAGGGTTTCACCAGTTTTTTCCATCAGCACTATCTTTTCCACTCTGGTGTGCATGCCATGTAACGTATTTATATGTATGCATGTATATATTTAAATATGATATATGCATGTAAATTTCGAATGTATGCATGCATGAATGTATGTATGTATGTAAGCATGTATCATATGTATGTATGCACGCATGTATGCATGTATGGATGATGATGCAAAATCAATAAACTTATCTTTATATGCGAGTAAGTTCAAAACCAAGCTATTTCATTGTGAAATGCAATATAAGAGCCTAGAGCGATATGCGGTAATGAGAAAATTTTGCTCCCAGTCTTCCAATATTGGAACATACAATATAATTGCAAAAAGTCCAAAGTAAAGTTCGTCCTAAAAACTAATTAAAATTATCATGAAATATAAGTGGTATTAGAGTACCAAAAACAGCAACTTCTAAAAAGATCTTTATTTATATTAATTTTATTTATATATGTACCTTTTCGTCGAAATTCGTCGAAATTTTTTAACACAAAAGTGCTCATAAAGACCGTATCTCATAACTATTAGTTATTCAAAGTAATAATTTTTTGATAGATATATCTTAGAAATTCGTTTACAACGGCAGGTGATGAATTATATTCACTATATAGCGCTAAATTACAAGTTTATTTGCAAAATGATAATGGAACACTGGGCAAAAACGGGTTAAATCTTGGGCTAGCACTGTCCTTGCACGGGGACACTAAATTGCGTGGCGTCCATTCAAACGGGCGAGCGGTGATGAAGGGCTGCGACTCACCCGATCAATCAGAGGCTTGCGAGGAAACATTTACAGTGAACAACAAGCAACTAAACGCATCGCTTTTGGCAGGTAATGAAAAGGCAATATACTATGCATGAGTGTCTTGTTAAATATTATATTCATACAAACAAAGATACATAAATATGTGTAATACATAGCCTACATGCATCCATACACATACATACGAATACATATAATATATTATATTATATACAAGTATACAGTCCTGCATAAACATTGCCCAGTGTCACATGCTAGACCACTCATAAGTCTGATAGCAGCTAATAATATTGTTCCCAGAATGATCTCGTAGACATAGACCGTCCGCATGCTATCCACCAAACACCGAACGACACAGCCTGTCCTACGGCCAGACACTTAACTGCTTACCACGAAAGACAACTGTAGTAAAACGACATTTGGTTCAGTCTAAAAGAACTGCTGGACCAAATCTATAAAACAATAATAACGACTGGGTCAGAAATGCTTTTGAGGAACCCTTAAAGACCCACTGCATAACTGAGTGTTCTATTAGTCATGAGATTGCCTCTCGTGAACTGATAAACAGCCAATGTTCACAAGAGTACTGGCCACATTAGTGAGTGCTATTACCAGACATTACTTCTGAGAACGTCGCCACGCCTTCTAGTCTTCTCTGCACACTGACTCGAGAGATGTCACCGGCAGCGTGACGTTACACAGCAGACCGCAAATGGAAACGGTGTACGGCGGCGCTTCCGTCATCTTGAAGCGACCCCTTGCGGTGTCGAACATAACGAAGATGTTTTTGAAGGCCGACGACGCGATGCAATAGACCCTAGAGGAACATTCGGTCGATCCGTAGATGTTGTCAATGAATTCCGGACGGGGGACTGGCATCGGAAGCGTCATCCAATTGGCCTCTGTCGTGTCAAACTGGACTCGGGTGTGGCCCAGCTCGTCCTTGAGCGATATCAGTCCCGGCGCGATGGAGTAGCCGAAGAATTTGACGTCCTCACCCGTGTCGAAGCGGTTGGTGATATCCATCTGCGCCAGATCGTTCCAGGAGTGGCAACCGCTATCATAACGGCTCGGAACGGCGTCCAGTCGGTATATGGACATGCAGCGTTGAAAGCAGTAGGAGATTCCGGTGGAGAAGGACCGAAGGACGTACAGTTCACCACCATTCGGCATTGGTAGTAAGTAGCATTTACCGTTGGACGACACAGGGAACCCCGTACAACAGCGATCCATCCATCGCCTCTCATCGGTTATATAGCGCTCGACCATACCCGTGTTGTCAATGGCCAAGAGAAGGTCCGTTCCAGCCGAGACGAGCATAGTCTCTTCGGTGACGAGACCTGGCGATGGTAGGACAAACCAGGCGCCTGTCTGGAGGTTCAGCCGGTTGAAGTACTTGATCTCCTTCGCAGGTTGCATGGGTCCGTTCATGTCCTCCATCCGTGAGCTCAACGCGTACAAGAATCCGTCGTGCGTGACCATAGCCTCGAGCCCCGGCCACAGGCCCGATCCCTTTTCGTCTCGTGGCTGCCTCAGTACCCTCCAGGCATCGTCCTTGACCAGGTACAGCATCACCTGCAAATCTTCTCCCGTACTCGATGCTTGGCTTTGGCAGAGGATGGCCTCGACATCGTCACACCCTCGCCTCTGATTTCGTCCATCCATGCTTCGCACCATCTCCAGGAGCTCCGGTCGCCCACTCAGCCAGTCAAGCACGTCGGCGTTTGAAAGAACGTGACGCTTGATCACCTCCGGAGGTAGATATTCGAATTCGACGCAGTCCAGGAGGTTGCGAGCCTTCTCCCTCTCCATCTGATCCATTTCCCCTCGACTGGCAATCACGTCCTGGATAAGTTTGAGGACGTCCGCCTCTCGAGCGTAATTCGTCTGATTATCACTCAACAACTGTCGCAGCACATCCACCGGAAGATCGACGGTATCACTACGCCGTACAAGCATTGACATCCGCGGCAGAATAAAGTTCTGGAGGCTGTTGGAAAGCGTTCCGAGTGGAAAGAATTCGGACAGGACTCTAAACTTGAGGCAGTTACTGTAGTTCAGGATCTCTTTCATAAATTTCCCGCAGTGTTCGAGAATCTTTGTAAGTCCGAGATAGTCGGCCAGTCGCACGATGTCCTCCACCGTTTCGTCGCTGATTTCTATAACACCCGTGTACATGAACGTAACGACACTTTCGATGGTGTCATGTGATGACCCCTGGACGACCACCTCGATGACCTTAGCACCAGTCAGGCCGTGTCGGAAGAGGGCCTTGAAGTGGTCACTACAGGCCGCCAGAATGCTCCGGTGCGCATAGACTGATGACGTCACGGACGACGAAGAGCGCACGATGACGTCACATGAAGTTACGTCACTTCTCTGTTGGTTGAGGATGCGAAGAACGTCGCGCTGGTGTAGCGCTTCGCTGAACTTTATGGATGTCGGTGACGTCCACGTCGATGATGACATCTCTGAGTCTGACTGTTTGTATTGTAGTTGTAGTTGAATTCTGCGCCTCTGTCACAAAATGACCATAATTAATTTTGTCAGACCTTGCCTGGGGACCACAGCTTTTATTTGTAAGGTCTTACCTGGGGACCAAGGAATATATATTTAGAGGAATGGCAGGCAGCTCTTGAGAGGAATTGTATATCTGGCTTAAGGCCTCGAGCGTGGCGACATCTGTCGTCAAGGGTGTAGGCTTTGGTCTCTGCCTGGCTGTAAACGAGCTTAACAGATGCAATGTAGTCTTCAGCGATTAACTTCACGAATTTGAGATAGAGCAAAACAGAAGTTTTCTTTCGGTTTTTAAGGAAAAGGTAAATGATAATAAAAGTAAAAATATTGTTATTGAAATTCAGTTAGGTAATCTAAAGTCCTTAGGTATGGATTGGGCTTTGCAAACCTGTAGACCTATGTTGCTACTTGCTATGCATGCTTATGCTGAATCTCAGCTTACATTTAAGTTGAAAGCATACACCCGCGTTATCTCATTAGCTTTCCCAATAAGTTAGAGTAAATGGCATTCATTCATTCATTCGTTCATTACGGCAATTTATATAGCCCCTCTTCGTGGTATCTACCCAGAGACGCTCCCGACCCAGCCCGGCTGAAAATAAACAGCCTTAAGATTCCAGTAGAACGTATCCGAGAAGATGTAACAGGGAGTATGCGCAGGATCAGAGGCAGCCCATTCCAAGTCGACGGGGCAAAAAGCCAATAATATCCTGGACCAAACTTTAAACGGAATAGCCAATGCCTACACAGTTTTTTCGTTTTTCTTGTAATCGCATTGCGTTCTGACATGTGTTAACGAATAAACGAAGATTCGATTCTATTCTATTACATACATGTACAAAATTGTACATACAAATTATCGACGACTGAGACCATTTGTTCGCAAGTCGCAATTAACCCACCGCCCCAAATGCATGATTGGCGTCAGGAACTGCACAATGTGATGATGATAATGATGATGATGATGCTAATATGCATACACACATGCGTATGCACACATATACATATATACATAATACATGATGATGATGATGATGATGATGATGATGATGATGATGATGACATGACAGATGGACAGACAGACATTGTAAAATAAGAAGAAAAACTTAAATATAACGTAAACAATACTTCACCGGCGCCCATCCCATGCCCATAGCCTATACATCCGTCATACGCAGTGAAGTGTTTATTTTATGGGATTCATACCTTGAACTCGCTGAAGTGTTTATTTTATGGCCTCCTACTCCTCGGCTTTGTTGCGACCTCACACACCCGTAGGACAAACCGGAGATTATCTGGAAAGATCGACCTGCGTTGATCAGTAAGATGTTCCTTCGAACTAATCATCGATCTATCGAGTGATGGAAAACGGGAAGAAATGTCCAACGACGCCACAACATCAGCCAGCCAATACAGTGCCAACAAACGAATCTCCACAACAACAGTTTCCAGGACAACGATGACTGACATGTATACGTCATACACAGGAATTGAACGTCATGAATGTGAATCTAGAGTCTTGCACTGTCGTAAATAATATTATATTATGCGAGCCATATATACAGAAATACATACATACAGATATACATTATATATATACAGGGTGGGCCACTAGGAATGCAACAAATTTGACGCCTTATAACTTGAATATTTGTTATCTGAGCGTCTTGTCCAATATATCAGATTGAAGGTAATTATCCATTTCATCATTCTGTGAAATATCTACCAGATACTATTACGACTTTTTGAGATAATGCTATTAATATTCGATGTGCCATTTTCTTGCCATAAAACTGCAAGAAAAAACAAAAGTCTGAAACTGAAGATGTCAATAATTCTAAACAATCACTTCGTAGGCTACTAACAATTAATATCTTGAGTGAATTTACCATCAGTCAAACAAATACTCAATAAAATTATGTCCACCACGTGCTTTAATGACTGCATCAACACGAGATGACCACTGATCGATGGCTGAGTCCACCAGTGCTTGGGTTATCTCAGCCCAGCAGCAAAGAATCACTTCTTTCAAATGTTCAACGTCACGTATCGGTTCACGATAGACCAGTTGCTGAAGACAACCCCAGATCGAATAGTCAACCGGGTTTAAATCCGGACTGTTCGGTGGCCAGTTCTCCGGTTCAATTAACTCTGGTCAGATAGGCAACCGTATGACGTGAACGATGCGCCGGCGCTGTAGTAGGCTGAATAGACTCCCCCTTTTAAACACTCCGGAGTCTATTTATCCCAGGATTTATTGACTCGTGGAGTTAATTCTTACTAGGAATAATTGACCGGTGGAGTGTATTGTTACTAGGACTAAAACACTCCTGTTGGTGAATAGACACTCCAGTGGAGTTTATTCTTCCTAGGACAAATTGAATGGGGGAGTTAATTCTTCCTAGGACATATTGACTGGGGAGTTAATTCTTCCTAGGACATATTGACTGGGGAGTTAATTCTTCCTAGGACATATTGACTGGGGGAGTTAATTCTTCCTAGGACATATTGACTGGAGGAGTTAATTCTTCCTAGGACATATTGACTGGGGAGTTAGTTAATTTAACTTCTTCCACAGGACAAATTGAATGGGGGAGTTAATTCTTCCTAGGACAAATTGACTGGGGGAGTTAATTCTTCCTAGGACATATTGACTGGGGAGTTAATTCTTCCTAGGACATATTGACTGGGGGAGTTAATTCTTCCTAGGACAAATTGACTGGGGGGAGTTAATTCGATCCTAGGACATATTGACTGGGGAGTTAATTCTTCCTAGGACATATTGACTGGGGAGTTAATTCTTCCTAGGACAAATTGACTGGGGAGTTAATTCTTTCTAGGACAAATTGAATGAGAGAGTTAATTCTTTCTAGGACAAATTGAATGGGGAGTTAATTCTTCCTAGGACAAATTGACTGGGGGAGTTAATTCTTCCTAGGACAAATTGACTGCAGGAGTTAATTCTTCCTAGGACATATTGACTGGGGGAGTTAATTCTTCCTAGGACTTATTGACTGGGGAGTTAATTCTTTCTAGGACAAATTGAATGGGGGAGTTAATTCTTCCTAGGACAAATTGACTGGGGGAGTTAATTCTTCCTAGGACAAATTGACTGGAGGAGTTAATTCTTCTAGGACATATTGACTGGGGAGTTAATTCTTCCTAGGATATTACTGGAGTTAATTCTTCTAGGACAAAT
>JACEVL010000224.1:0-37509 GCA_020284085.1 Aporrectodea caliginosa | reverse complement strand
CACACCATTAAAACACTTTAACCATCGCTATATAAAGTCTATCAATTTTTCCTTTTTGGTCTGCTTCGTACACTTTCTTTGTCTGGTGAAAATAATAGAATGACGCACTTTATTAAAGGTGTCCAATTCGGGCTTTCTATTTCACGCGCTGTTGTTTACAGTTATCTTTTATTATGTTTGTGAAAAAATTGGGAAAAATAGGCGGCCATTTGCGCTGTCCGAGAGAAATCCGGAGTTTGGGTCGATTTTCGTGAGACATGTCACAGTCATCGGTCTGTCCCCTGGTAGCATTCCCACATGGAACAGAACCTATATAGGACCCATATTCTTATATTCGACCAGTAAAGAACCCATTTGGGTCCCATTTAATTCCCGCGGAAATGACGGTATGGTCGGAGTAGACTGTACAGTATGAGGTAAAATGCATTATATTGTTAGGTAACTAGTGGATGTACCTGCTTACACGAGAAGACAATGATATCATGTTGTAAGTCGGTGGATAAGTCTAAGCGACTCAGTCAGTCGATAAGCATTTGTCTGCATGGACAAAGCAGCGTCAGTAGTGTTGGAGCGACAACAGGCGGTAGCGTCCGCGGAACACGTTAACGCCACCGCCCAGCAGTCCCTCATTAGTTGTAAGTGACGCACGTCCGGCTATCTCTCTTGCCATCGGGTGCATATAGAACAGACATTCATCTCCGACCTGTCGATGAATCGAAGTTCCACCATTGACAATCGGCCGAGGTCACTCCAAAGACCAACCTCGATCATACTCTCGGCAACAGATGGCGTCGGCAGTCCATATATTGCACACTTAACAATTAATCAGCAAATAATCATTTAGCAAGAGCGTAACTTTGTCTCACGAAGTGATGGTGAACATTCCCTATTCCCTCGCCGCCAACTTCCGTATTCTTCCCTTCTCCCTCCAATCTCATTCCTTACATTTCATGCACACTTTATATAATACTGTCAATTACAAACGACGGACGACGTCACCAGTTTATGCAACATGAAACAATAAGTAGTTATGGAAACGTTACGACATCTATCATCTTTGAATTAGTTTCCGGTGTTTAGCGACATCTTACGGCTGCAAGGGACGTTGACGTCGCCCCTCTTCTTCATCTAGACTTCGAACTGTCACCACCTGAAAACGGCTGTGATGGAATTAACTGGCAGAATAAGAAGAACCAAAGAGAATACAACGTCGTACTTAACTGTGCATACTTATAACATTGGTTGAAACGTTTTAAGGGTGTTTACTTAGAAAGCTGTTTTATTCAGTGTTTAGCGACATCTTACGGTTGTCATGTTTGATCTTACCTGAATTGTACGTATGCGAACGATAACTTTTACAGTTTTTCGGAGCATTATTTGCCCATAATTAAACTCGTTGTATTTATGTGAACACCACTAAGTTAACGAGAGCAACAGTTTTCATAGGCCTTCTAAAGACTCTTTGTATCATATGAAAGCGACGCTATAGAAGTTATCATTACATTAATGTGTTATTATCATGTCCTCATGCAAAGATGAAATATTTTTATTATAATTGTTATTATGCATTAATTAAGCGCCATTGTATAGTGACCAAGAATCATTCGATGGCGCTGAGCAATGGTGAGTGAAGGACTTACTCAAGGTCCCTACTCAGAAACCGTTTCAGAGGAGGAGGAGGTTCCAACCCTTACACTCTGCGTTGCCTTTGTCTATTATAATAACAGTTTCCATTGTTCAACGATATCTTATGGCTGCCATGGTCGTTGACGTAGACCTCTTCCTTTCTCTGGGTTTTGGACTGGCATTACCACAGTTCGGATATTGGCAGAGTCATTATTTTTAATTAACTTAATTTAATAACCTTTCTCTGGTCTGTTCTGACTCTGCCAGAGTACGAGCAGTGGTGGAGTTATTATTTTAATTATTTAAATTTAATTAATTCAATGACATTTTATGTCACCAAAGGCCGTTGATATTGTTAGAAATTTGTTTACACATTCTACTGTTACAGGCATCCTAAAGACGTAATGTCCAATCAAGCGACTGAACTCGATGGGCGGTAATTATATCCGATGTTATAATCAATTTTAAGGTGTCTGAGCTTAAATTTATGCACATCCCGAGTAGAGTTGTGTTTATCTTGCAACATAACTTATAACTAATCCAATTACGTATCCCGCCCATTATGCTTAGAAGAATGGTAGATCACAATCGTTATTGTAAACTCTAAATTTGTATAGCGATACTGTAGCTTGAAGAGCAGGGCACCAGCTTATTCACGAGCGCTGCTTCGTATCAAAGGGGTGTCCAGAGATCGATGTCCAGTGGAGGACTGAGCGTGGCTGCCACAGAGATTGTGTGGATGTCTTTACCGATTTATGCACATACAACACTGAGTAATTAAGGTAACGTGTCATCTATCCTCATTACGATAATTAAATGTGCAGGAATACACTGTCGTTTATAACGTCGTTGCTTGAATTCTCTTTAAAAATGAAAAACAACGCAAAAATATTTCAGCATATGACCATACAATGATGGTGACTGTCAAAAAAGTGTTATTGACCGGACTCCACCGTCACATACAGTATAAAGTTACGCCTGTGCGGTTGAGTCTTTTGTTGGCATAATATTATGTAGAATTTTACGGTATATATATATAGGATCATTATAATAATATTAATAATATCAATAAAAATAAAAATAATAATAATAATAATAATAATAATAATAATAATAATAATAATAATAATAATAATAATAATAATAATAATAATAATAATAATAATAATAATAATAACAAGGTTTATGGTGGTTCAGAAGACTAGCAGTCTATTGTGTATGTAAGTTGTGAAGCGGTGTGTCTTCCTGCTTGATAAATAAACGAATAATTATATCATCATCATCTGTGTGAGAACACCACTAAAATTTACATGTCTCTAATATCCCAACGGTCCTAGTCTGGCCTTGAAGCTGTCGAGTGTCTCCACCGAAACAGTCTCATCGTTCAACTCGTTCCAGGCACTCACTACTCTGCTGCTGAAGAATCGTGGCTTGGTGGTGCCTTCGGACTTCCTGAAGATCTTAAATCGGTGTCCCCGTAATCTGCTTCTGTCAGCCAACTGGAAAAATCTTTCGCATGGTATTTGTTCTTTGTTTGTCATCAGCTTGTATGTCTCAATGAGATCTCCTCTGCATCTTCTTTTTTCCAGTGTTATTAATCCGAAATTCACTAGTCTCTCTTCGTGTTTCATTTTCCAAATCCTCTGATCATCTTAGTTGCTCTCCGTTGCACCTTTTCCAGCACCTCTTTATCCTTTTTTGTGTACATACGGACTCCATACTTGAACACAATACTCCAAGTGGGGCCTGACCAGAGTTTTGTACAGGTTCAAAAAGATGTTTTTGTCTGTGCTGATTACCGTTATTTTTATCTGTCCCAGTGCCTTGTTTGCTTTGGTCGCTGCTTCTCGGCATTGTCTTGATGGTTTTACGCTTTGTTGAATTATGACACCCAGATCTTTCACCACTTCCGTTGTTCTTAATTTCCTGTCTCCCATTTCATACTCAAAACGTAGATTTCTATAAAACATCTTTTTGACTGTTTGGTCGACCGACTTTAAACTGTAGGTGCTGTTAATGGACATTAAATATTTTATTCAAGACTGTTTATGACCAGCTGGTGATATAAAACGATTAAAATCTGCGATTTGAGAATGAAATGTAGTACTAAATGTTCAAGCTTATAATCAACGGTTACCGTCTCATATGACAAAAATGCTCTCGTCACACACCTTTAAAACGCTTTCTACGACGTTATTTATAGATCTCAGCTTCCTAGAATTTCAACTAACTCTTTCTACACTGTGTCCACGATAAAGTAGAACACTAGACTTTGTTAAATATCTTGGTCAATTGTAGTATAATAGGTACTAAATTTGGCGCACATGAACTTCTGTCTATTCTATCTATACCCTGCAAATTTTATTACAATTGATGCAACAGTTACGAGGATATACCCTTATGAAATTGGGTGGTTCAGGAACCAAGTTACCAACACGTAAAACGCATAGAATGACGTCATTTTTCTGGCTACCGCAGGGATAGGCTGTTGTCTATAAGCGTCATTTTCGGAAACAGTTACACTACGAGACCTGTTAACAGTAGTTGGTTGTAAAGAAATGGTTTTCAGTGCAGAGGACAAGATTTTAATCAAGGAGTTGAGAGAGAGAGAGACGAAGGGGTATACGGCGTAAGGAGACTCATTACAGAATTTCCAATGAAAAATTGGTCCCTAGCTGGTGTCAGCCAGCTGTTAAAAAGATTGCCACAACCGGATCAGTGGCAAGGAAACCACGAGATCGGGCGTTACGAACGCAAACAAATATCAATGCTGTCGAAGAACTGGTGCTGATTCAGGATGATCAGCCGCGCACGCATCTGTCGATGCGTTTAACGCATTGGTAACTTGGTTCCTGAACCACCCAATTTCATAAGGGTATATCCTCGTAACCATTGCATCAATTGTAATAAAATTTGCAGGTAAAGATAGAGTAGACTGAAGTTCATGTGCACCAAATTTAATACCTATAATAGTACAATTGACCAAGATATTTCACAAAGTCTAGTGTTCTACTTTATCGTGGACACAGTGTATATGGTACAGCGTCCTTGTCGCTAAAACATTTATACAAGTTTTTGTCCACTAATAATAATATAAACGAAGAGATATGCTATGAAGTCCTTCATGATGTGAACTTTTTGTTACGCTAAGACTCATTTCGTTTCGGAAGGTGGCGCGGCTATTGATCCTACGCTATGAACTACCTGATTTAATTTCAGTAGGTGGCGCTGCTAAGAGCCTAAGATCAAGGCCGCCCAACCTAAGACGCTTTAAAACAATTTGAAAATATGTTAGCTTTTTCTTTTCAAATTGCTTATAAACTGTGGCGTAGATCAAATTGGCGTGTAATGAAAGTTTCAGGTGGTCGATTGTTTATTGCTATGCTGTCCAGCATGAGGCCCGCGGCATGCCTCATCGAAGTAATTTTAACCGTCTTAAGACCAGCAAACATCCAGTTAGATAATGGTTGCGAATAATCTATTACTTTTAGCGCCTTAGTGTCACTGTTTTGACAAACGGTATTTCCATATATATATATATAAGCAACGTACAATCTTATTAAAGGTGTCTAATATTCAACGCTTTATTTCTTCGTTTATTAGTTTCTACAGCGCTTAACGACATCTTGCGGCATCAAAATTAATGTCGATGATACCGATAGGAAAACATTTCGAATAATTCTAAATTTTATCGTAAGTATCTTCAGTATATAGCATAGGTCAGTTACTGTTTAATGAAGTTATGTCTTAACAAAGATAATTAGCATCGCCCTCCTCCTTTATCCTGTTTAGGACTGGCATACAAGAGTACGGGCAAAGGCGGAATGAGTTACAGAGTATTATTTGGTTGGTTAGTTTCTGTTAAACGACGTTGTGACATAACAAACATGATTAGCGTCGCCCCCCTTTCTTCAGTCTTGGGCCTGGCACTACCAGGATTCCGGCTCTGGCAGAATATTAGCTTTTGAATCGCCGGCAACTGAAGATGTATTCAAGTTCTTCGCTTTCTGGCAAGTTCCAACGTCCAATGGCGCCTCTCCTCTCGATGCATGGCTTCTTCTTTGAGTTTCCTGTATCGATCATTAACCAGTCGAGCAACATCCGTCTAGGTCTTCCTCTCGTTACCCTGTCTTCCATTCTTCCCTCCAATTCAGCTGTTTCAAGAAACAAAGAACTTATTCTTCAGCATCATTTAATTCGAGTCACCAGGATAAACGAAGAAATTAAAGGGATTAACAGAGAAGGTAGAGAAAATTGATTTGATCATGAAGAGAAGATGATGATGAAGAATGCGATTATGATGATTAAGACCACGATGATTGTGATTAAGAATATGGAAAGCTTACTTTTGGTCATTGTCTGATGCCGACATCCAGTGATATCTAACTGTTTTAGGAAGCACGATGTTTTACTATATAGACAGAGTACTAGACTTATAAAAGGTGTTTAAAAATAAACGCTTTATTTCTTCGTTTAGTAGTTTCTACAGCGTTTAACGACATCTTGCGGCATCAAATGCCGAAGATACCGACAGGAAAACATTTAATATCGTTCTATATTTTATCGAAATTATCTTCATCTTCAGAATAAAGCATTGGTTAGTTGTTGTTTAACGACGCTATGCCTTAATAAAGATAATTAGCGTCCCCTCCTCTGTTATACAGTCTTGGGACTGGCATACTAGAGTACGGGCAATGGCGGAATGATGTGTACAGTATGATTGGTTGGTTAGATACTACTGTCTATCAACGCTGTATTATAACAAACATGATTAGTGTCGCCCTCCTCCTTTCTCCAGGCTTGGGACTGGAACTACCAGAGTAAGAGAAGCGGTAGAATAGGCTATTAGACTTTGAGTCAATTGCAACTGAACAATTAGTCCAGGTTTTGCTTTCGGGCAGGGTCAAACGTCCAGTGTTGCAATACCTCTCGATGCAGGGCTTCTTCCGTGAGTTTCCTCTATCCATCCGTAATTATCCACTCCAGCAACATCCGTAGTGGCTTTCTCGAATGGGTGCTATAATTATTGTCAAATTCCTGAAATGAATGAATTTTCTTTGTTATTACTCAGCATCGTTAAACAGCTACAAACCATGCGCTAGTTAGCATGCTAGTCTTCATGAGGAAAATAAAATCATCAGTAAGCCAAACAATGAAGAGACAACTATAGAGGAGTCTCCGTTGGAGGGCCTACGCACACACGTGGATCCATCCAACAGATTCCCATCCATAGGTGGCAGACGGCATCAGGTTCAAAGTCTACATGGATGAAGCAGCGACGATAGACCGCTGCTTTTTTCAAGGTTTTGCAATATCTTATGGTTGCCAGGAGCGATGAGGTTTTACCCTATTAACTCGACTATTATATTTAATAATGACCTTAACTCACTTTATTATATAATCGCTTGATAACTTTTCAAAGGTGTCTAAAGAGCAACAGACTAACAGTCTAACAATCAGACGATATCAAATCACCACTTATTTACTTACTTCCTTACTGCCCACCTACTTACTACTTTACTAACTATATTTAATACCCGTTATATATAATAAGGGGTCGTTGCTTAATACCAACACTCAGTTTCGTTAAGCACTTCTTTAATAGAAAATGGCGTCTTTTCGATGCAATCGTTTCACTGAAATACACTGGTTTCTATGTCTTAAACAGCGGTGTAACTACAGATGAAGCCCGGAAAACTGATAATAATGTTTGTAAAATTGGGGAAAATAGGCGACCATTTGCGCTCCCGAAAGAGATCCGGAGTTTGGGCCGATTTTGGTGAACGTGCAACCGGTGAGACATTTCACAGCCATCGGTGTGTCCCATGCTCACATAGAGCACAGCACAGTCATTTTCAGCCACAAGATGTCGTTAAACACTTGATTTCTCAACTATTATTATACTACGCAATTTAACTCGGTATTTATGCCAAAAGACGTCAGCGGCCTACGTTACCATAATATAATGTCGTGTGTCTACAGATGATCGGATACCATTTAAGGGACTGAGCCTATCTTATATATAGTCGATGTTAGAATCTATTTTAAGGTGTTTAAATTGAGCTTTATTTATGTACATCCATGGTAGAGTTGTGTTTATATTTCAACATAACTTATAACCAATCCACTTCCGTATCTCCACGGTTACCTTTTGAAGAGCGGTAGATCGTAATCGAAAACGATAAATTTCTATAGCGCTACTGTTAAACTAAGCGAAGAGCACCAGCTTATTCACGAGCGCTGCTTCGTATCAGACGGGTGTCAAGAGATAGGCTAGATGTCCAGTGAAGGTCGGAGTATGACTGCCAGAGAGAAAGAAGAGAGAAGGCTTCTGAGGCGGGTTTCGTTGAGGACGAGCAAGCTTCGAAGGCAGATGATCGGATGGATTAGGCCTAGAGTAGGAATTCTTGAAGAGGTAAGACCTCAATTTCAAATGGAAATCCTGTGGGTGATGAGTAGAGGAGCCTGAGGCAGATGACGGAAGTTGAGAGGCGGTATTAGTGGAGGAACTGAGAATAGGCGGAATTCAGAGGAAGTTCTTTCCAGGGTATATAGAGATGCAGGGTGGGATATTGATCGGTTGTAGGACAAGAGACACATACGACTAGCCACGTCTCACACATTACATAGGGCCTAGTACATCATGATCTTATGGGATGCCTGTCGCTAGATTATCTGTTTTCGATCAATGAGTTAGTATGGACTATTATTACAATCTCTGTACGCAGTTTCAGTGGCGAAGTCATTATTGGACTTAAAGAAATGACGGCCTGGACACTAAACGAAGCAAAAGCACCACAGCAGCTCATAAAATCTTCACCTACATTGCAATGCAAGGAATTTGGTTTAAAAATACTTTTTCATATTAGCGATTTTGTGTAACATCTGCTTCAATACAACAGACATCAGCTATTCATAAATGGGTTATTAAGGATGGACTGCGTTTCTCTTTTGGAGAAATAGATGCATTTCTATTATACAGAAATTAGTTGATTTCACTCGTGGAAAAATAAATCTCAGAACTCCGTGTGGCGCAGCGCGTAAGACACCCTTTTCTAAGTGTTGACGGTTCTTGTTAAATGACAGAAAATCTACTAACTCCGCCACTATGTTAGTTAATGAAATTTGTCAGGAAATAATAATCACAGACAATTTGAGATGAACTACTTTATATATTGCAAAAATATTGAATATTAGTGAATATGTAAAGCTCTGTTTCGACACCTTTAATGGTATCGTTCGGATGCTATAAGTTTCTTGTTCTGATTGTATTGTATATTTTCTGTATTGTCGTCAACGGCCTTTGATGTCATAAGACGACGTTAAACTGTGGTGAAATAAAAATAACTCCGCCACTGTTCGCTTTCTGACAGTGCCAGTCCCAAGCCTGGATAAAGGAGGAGGGCGACGCTAATGGTCTTTGTTACCACACAGCTAGTCGTTAAAAAGGAAATATACACTCACTGGGCAGTGTTAACTCCGTCACTGTTCGCTTTCTGACAGTGCCAGTCCCAAGCCTGGATAAAGGAGGAGGGCGACGCTAATGGTCTTTGTTACCACACAGCTAGTCGTTAAACAGAAAAACCACCACCACTGGCAGTGCGCCGGTCAGTCTGTATCAAGCATGTTCTGAGGGGAGGCTAAATATCTTTGTTATTACAAATTGCAGTTAAACAGCTATAGCCTAGTAACTAACCTGCCATCAAGGCTGTACAAATAATTTCGATGAATTGAAGTGTCGTTACTTCAAATAAACATTTGTAAACAAATGAAACCCGTTATTTATTTAGTAAAACCTCTTACATCACATTTACTACTTTCATTTCTAATGTCAGGGTCAGGCTAATAATCTTGGTAAGCCATTGATAGAAATGTAAGCTAAAGTGAATTTGAATTCGCCTGTGTAAATTTACGGGAGTAAAGTAAGGTATTCAGTGTAAGATCAGATAAGGTACGATGAGGTATGTTATGGTATAAAGGAAAAATACTATAATTATTCTCATGAATATCAGTATCATATTAAATATACTACAAACATATAGCTGAACACATTGCTTGTGATTTAAATACCAATTAAAACAGAGCAAATGTGCTTATATGTGTGATTAAGGGTCACTTGATTATGATGAATAATAATTTTATTACATCTTGTAATAATTTTGCATTGTTATTTTTGAATGAATTGTTTAATTAAGTTATCCTGCTATGTAAACAACTGTTAAACACACATCATTGTAAATAGATATAATATTATTATATTGAATTAAAATGTGTATATAATATATGTATATAATGTTACACATAATATGTGTAACATTATATACATGTATTATATACACATTTTAATTTTTGTTTACAAAATACTGCCTGAGGGCAGAGAACGTGAAAGAAGAAGAAGAAGATAAACACACCTTTAAAACAGTTTCTTCGACGTTATTTATATTTCGCAGTTGCATACAGCGCTAATTAAAAAAGAGCTGTAATATGCCAAAACTAATCTTTGTCGGCGGAAACGGCCAATGTTGTCATAAGCTGCCGTTAAACTGGGAAACCAACCACAGCGCTAATCGTCTGACATCATGTTCCACCTCAGTGATCGCTTATCGGAAACATTTGCTGTTCTGCGCTTAAAACTTTAAAAGAATTATATTGCTATCATGGACGTCAATGTTAGACACAAGATGTCTTTAAACGCTTTTTCAAATGATATATCCCTAAATTTAGCTACCTTATTTTCGGATATCCCGACGTTATATAATTCCTCATGAGGTTCATTCTTCCTTTAATCAGCCTATAATAAATCCTATTGGTGTCGTCATTCAAAACTGTTCTGGCAACCGCAAGATGCCGTTAAACACTGCATACTAGTAATCCAGATTTAGACGCCTGAACTCTAACAAGGATTTGTTTAGTCGATGTTGTCACCGGTCCGAGAAAACTTCAGGCAAGAGTGTAGGCTAATCCTTTATACTATCGCCCTCCCCATGATGATGATGATGATGATGATGATGATGATGATGATGATGATGATGATGATGATGATGATGATGATGATGATGATGATGATGATGATGATGATGATGATGATGACGATAATGATGATGATGATGATGATGACAACGACGACTACGACGATGATAAGTTCTCTCCCGGAAGGCAGGTCCATTGAGTTTTATGCCACCCGGGCATGAGATGAGTGAGGTGGTTTCCCGTTGCCTTTCTCAAGGACAATTATGGGTTAGCAACTTGTCCAGGGTCGCTACGCAGTGACTTAGGTAGATTCGAACCTGCAACCCTCCGGTTGCAAGGAACAGAACATACCGCTAAACCACCGTGTCCTTTGAATGTAGACTTTTATAAACTATCTGACTGTTTGGTCGAATGTAAAATAAAGGTGCTGTTTGTGGAAATTAATTATTTTATACGATATTATTTAAGACTAGCTGATGATTCATATAACAATAATTATATCTCTCGGAGTGAAAATATAATGTAAAGTATTTGAGTAATAGATCAACAGTTACCGTTACACATAATGGAAATGGTCTTATCAAACACCTTTAAAACGCTTTCCACGACGTTATTTATACTTTGCAACTCCTACAGAGTTAATTCATCACTGCTTAATTATTCACCTCTATACTCTTCACAGATGCGATACGATGATGGAAATGTCGCCTCTAAAACACTGACCATCGTCATATAATATTTTATGGTAGATGAATAATTACAGGAAAGCGATTGATTGCGTTGCTTTATTCAACCGATGATTAATATAATACATGTAGAGTGATGCGTCTAATTAAATATGCATAGTGTTCTAGCATTTGAACAACAGATATCATATTTTTTTCGTTTATTCAAACAATCCGGTTGACAAACCGCAACCTGTTACAGTGTACAATTAGGCAATTGAAACAATTCACAAGAACACAACTGACAGAAGACATAAATCTTAAATACTAACAGAACAGACAGCCTGCAATACACGGCGCTAATAGCAGCCTACAAAGCATGTCTACCTACGGGGCTCGAACTCGGTACCTCTCGCTCTCTTTTGCCAGATGTTATCCAATGCGCTATCGGGCCCTAGTGTAACTAGTTTCAGTTTAACGACACTGTGTGATAACAAAGATCACCCTCCTCCTTCATGTAGGCTCGGGACTGGCACTGCCAAAGTACGAGCAGTGGCGGAGTTAAACGTAACACTGTCACGCGCGAAGAATAATATTATGTTCTAAGAGAGCTTGGTAAAGGTGTCTATTGAAGGTGTTTGCAGCATTATGCTGTTTAACTACATTTCATGGCTGTAGTACTTACCTTAAACCGTAAAGAACAGACATCTCTTTGGTTCTGTAGTTTCTTGTTTAACAACGCTGCGCCATAAGAACAACGATGTTTGGGGTCGCCCTCCTCCTTCACGCAGGCTTAGGACTGGAGAAACTCGCATTGGTGCACATAAAAGATGTAATTTGTAAGGTATAAACGCAATACGTGTTTGGAGAATTTTCGAAGGAAAAATAGAGAAGAAAGAATTCAGTAAGGCAAGACAAGAAAAGATAAAATAAATAACGTCGAAATGCGCATGGGTGCAAATGAAAAACAGAAATTTTTCAATAAAACGTCAACATTATTTAATTCATGATAAATAAAATGTAGGATAGGTCGACGGATTTTATCAGTAAACCATTTATAAACTCTGTTGATTTTACTGTCGTAAGATGTCGTCACGCATTGCAGTACATAAAATGCCAAGTTTCTCGTAGACACCTCTAAAACTTGTAAACTTTATTTATATAAGACTACAACAGTCACTCGTAGTACTTTATCGCCTCATTTCGATAAATGTTCGTAAATATGAATTGAAATGCAATGCTTGAATTAGACACAATAAAAGTTAATACGCTCACGTAATATCCAATATAGTGGAAATAGACACAGAAACTCTGCCAGTGTTGTTGTCGGGTGGTGCCAGTCCTTAGCGCGGTCAAAGGAAGAGGGCGACGCTACTCAACTCTGTTTTGACCTAGCGTCGTCAAACAATAACTTACCGTGTTCATTCGGTGGGAAGATGAAGCAGCGATGATAATTATTATATGTTACTAAATGTAAGAGGACCATATATGAAGAACTAAGTTGCATTCGACAACGTACATGTAAATATGATGCAATTTAAGAGGCAGTCATGGGTGTGAAGCATTAGCGACTTCATTTTCTTAACCTCGGCATAAAAGGGCGGGAACCCCGTCCTCCTGCTGGCCGTCTAAGCTCTCCATCTGTTGGCTGCCATGGTCGTTGACGATGTTGATCTGGAAATGAAGTTAATCCAGTGATGGAAGGATGTATTCGTAGAGTTTGACGACATCTTATGGGATCAGTTGCCGTTAACTTCAACGGAAAACAGTGTGTGTGTGTGTGTGTGTGTCAGTGTGTGTGTGTGTGTGTGTGTGTCAGTGTGTGTGTGTGTGTGTGTGTGTGTGTGTGCGTGTGTGTGTGTGTGAGCGCGTGTGCGTGTGTGTGTGTTTGTGTGTGAGCGCGTGTAGTCTCTGTTTTACGACGCTGTATAATAAAATTACCTGGTGGTGCGTTACTCCTGTTCATAGACTTGGGTGTGGCAGTGGCGGAGTTTCTCGTGGGGTTGGATGGAGTCAACCACGTTAAAACGATAATTCCTATGGCAACAAAGGCCGTTGACGTCGACAGAAATTATTTTCAACAGTTCTCATCGTTCCTATGGCATAATGAAGCAATAATAACTTAACAACTATTCTGGCTCTACATGTAACTCTGGCATGGATCATAAAAGTTGGTTGGTTTCCCAGTTTAACGGCAGCTTATGACAACATTGGCCGTTGCCGCCGGCAAAGATTAGTTTTGGCATAATACAGCTCTTATCATCATAAAAGTTATTCATAGCGACTGACGGATATATTGGAATGACTACCATAATTAAAGGTGTGTAATTTGAGCGTATAAATGTCATGGTATCTGGCGGTTTGACGACATCTCCAGGCTACTGGGTCATTTGACATCCCGCGTAAAAGTGAAACTCGTGGCTGTCTAATTTTATTTTAAATGCTGTTAATTTGGCACCGGAAAATGAAATCCAAATCCATTGAGTTGATGATGAGTATGTATGTATGCATACGTATGTGAATGTATGTATGTTAGTATATAATTATGGCATGTGTGTCTTTGTAAGTAAGTCTATCTGTATGTATGCATGCAAAGTGTGTGTGTATACATGTAGGCTATGCATGTAAGTAGGCAGGTAGGTAGTTAGGTACATATGAACGTACGTATGCATTTGTTATGCATGCGCGTATGTTAATGCATGTATGTATGTATGCATGTAATTAAGTTTACCTGTAAGTATCTATTTCTACGAACTTGCCTTCTTGTTTGTGCTCCATTTTATTTGTTTGATCTTTGACCTTGCAGCCCGTTTCAGAGGAGGAGGAGGTTCGAACACTGTCTTACTCTCTGCGTTGCCGTCGTCTATTATAATAACAGTTTCCATTCTTTAACAACATCGTATGGTTGCCGAGGTCGACCTCCTCCTTTCTTCAGGTTTTGGACTGGCATTATTACAGTAGGCCTATGTACAGTGACAGAGCTAATGTTATTTTTAATTAACTTAATTTAATTAAATTAATTGCATTTTTATTGCGCCAAAGGCAATTTGTTTCCACTTTCCATAGGATTCTGGAGGTTCTCATCCAGTGACTGTTTATTAATATAAACGTTTAACGACATCCTATGGCTACCATGGCAGTTGATGTCATAGTTAAAAATAACCAGTTGTATATCAGTTCATCTTCTTGCAGATCTTCGTTCAATGGCGTCGTTGGTTGCATGCGAATAATTATAGTTGGTTAATTGCTATTTAACGACATTGTGTCATAGCAAAGATGATTAGCGTCGCCCTCCTTCTTTTATAGGCCTGGGACTGGCATTACCAAAGTACGGACAGCGACAGAGTTTACATGCGTATATTTAAGAAGTTTTGGGTTCATGTTGTAAGTTGTAACGTTGAGAAGAGTCAAGCCATGTATTTATCTGAGCCCTGAACCCGATTGGGGTTTATAATAGTCAACGTTTGCATCTTTTTAAAGGTGTCTAAATATTATTGAACTTGCTTTTATTTGCACCCAGACAAACCCTGTGTTTATCCTTCGACATAAAGCATACAATTTCACACTTCAATAAACCCCACCAATGCCGTATAATCCGTTAGTGCAAGTCCCCAGCCTGGACAAATGAGGAGGGCGACGCTATTCATATTTGTTTCGACGTAGCATCGTTAAACAGTAAATAATATTTTTATATTAATTTTAAATATTTTTGAGTTGGTGCAGTAGATTGTTATCGTTTAATAAACTGACATTAATGCGAATTAGGTTTAAGTTGTACAAGAAACAATGAACGTATTCTTCAGAATTATTTAATTCGAATCATCAGCAGATGTCGTTTTTATTTCATTGTTGCATTTTGCATCTAATGCGACCAAACTCTCCACGTAGCAAAAATTCTGTCTTGTTGCATGCTCTCAGATTAATAATTATTAGAAGTGCAATTGTTACTTCATAGCCTTTGCCTTATGGATATTAATTTGTTCCCAAATCAAATTTAGACGATACATCACTCTCTGCAAGCTCCCTAGGCAGAGCAGTCACGGTCCTCTAAACTATCTTTAGGCTTTATGAGGAATTTTTGTAAAGAAGCAAATTTAAATAATATGCAACTACCGATTTTTGCCTTTCAAAATGTATTAGCTTTTTCCATTTCTTTGTCTGCTCCGGATTTGTGTTCATATGCCATCGTTACAAAATAAATTTACCATTGATAATTAAAATCGTCCAACGCATAATTTAGCACGAGAAAGATCTTAGAAGGAAGTGCGCGTTTTGCTTTCTACAGAAGGAAATGAAAAGTAAGATAATACTCAGATTCATTCATTCATTCATTCAAAAATTTATATAGCGCCCCTCCAAGGTAACTACTCAGAAGCGCTCCCAACTCCAGTCCGGCCAAAAGGTAAGTTTTCAAGTGGCAATAAAAAGTATCAGTGCATGTTCTAGGGAACAGGCGTAGCTCCTGAGGGAGACCATTCCAAACCCTAGGGCCCACCACAGAAATCTCGGTTCTGCATGGTTGCTGTGCGGGCAAACGGGACCACCACTACCCCCTCTCAGCAGAGCGAAGGGAGCGGCTACCCTGAGTCCCGGACACCGGCTGACAGAGGTCTATTAGGTAGGCTGGTGCAAGGCCAAAATGCCATCGCCAAACCAGAGAGACAACTCTATATTCGATGCGCTGTCGGACAGGAAGCCAATGCAGAACTTCCAACATATACCTGGTGACATGATCATATTTTGGTATTTGGCCGATGAGTCGCGCTGCAGCTCGCAGTACACGCTGCAGCTCGCAGTACACGATCAAGGCAAGATGCTTGAAGTTTAAACAGATTGTAGTTCAGTGTCAGTACATTTAAAAAGGCATAAATCATAAACTTTGAATTACTGATTATAGTATTTTTCATAAGTTCATTGCAGTCCCTTCTGACAATTGGCCATTATCGCTTGGTCGTCTGCAAATCTTTGAGCCTTTATCACAGGGGTGGGCAAACTTTTGGCACACTGGGCCACATTAAACGCCAACAAAATTCGAGTGCCAGATACAAAATTTCAAACTTTCTTTAACAACTAAAATTTAAAAAGTTTACCGAATTAAAATTAATTGGACTTTGGCTGTAACTTGTGAGATGTATGCAACTGTGAACATGCATAACAACTTTCTCTTAATCCAGAGTGATTACATTGGTTGCATTAATTAATTATGGGCACTTATATAGCTCACCTTCAACAAACCTACTCAGGGTGTTCCTAGCCCAGCCACGGCTAATGAAAAAAGACTTAAGTGATTTATAAAACCCAGTTAGATTGGTCAGAGGTAGCAAACGCAGCTCCGATGGTAGGTCATTCCAGATGGAGGGCCTGCTACAACGTCGGCCACTGGGCGGCAGAGATCACCTCTGGAGGTAAGATAGAGCACAGCCGAGGGTGCAGCGTGAAACCAAAACAGGAATCCGTAATGAGATCCGTTGGGCAACAGGCAGCAAGTGCAACACATCGTGCATGTAGGCAAAGACAGAGCCGAATTTGGGAATTCGCACAATGAACCATGCAGCCGAGTACATAACCCGATTTAGTCACCCCAGAACTCCAAGGTGAGGCCAACGAGAGTCGATCAACTGTTACTGTAACAGTGGTCAATTCCACTAGTATCGAAAGCATGCACAAAAGCCACTAGGGCATCATGAGAAAGAGCGCGAAACCACTCGGAGCTGGAGAAGCCGATAATAACGGCTTCGAGAGACTAAGTTCACATTCGTGTTATCGAGTTCAAATTTAGATCAGCTAACTGAGATTAATACTAGAATTTGTTTATCTTCATAGTTGAAAATGTTTGTTCACAGATGTAAGTAGATGCGAATAATACAAACCGGAAAAGCAAATAAGAAAGCAGCATGAGGAATTCTTTTTGCGGTCTGAATTTTATGACTTTTTACTTTTCTGAAGAATTGTTTGGACTAGATAAAAAGCGTTGGCGGGCCGGATCTGGCCCGCGGGCCGTAGTTTGCCTACCCCTGCTTTATCAGCACGCCTCACACATTATTTATTCCCTCCTTCAGGTTTTAACATTTTATGTCTCTCGGATCAGTTTTACGACGTATGGGTTAGTAGCAATTTAGCGACGCTGTGTCATAAGCATGATGATTGTGTTCGTAGCAGATAAAACAAACAAACTGTTGAGGCCAACTGAATATATTGACAACAAAATATCGTATTAGAGGTGTCTAAATTCACTTTTTCATTTGGTTGGTCACTTGCTATTTAACTACGCTGCCTAATAATAATAATAATAATAATAATAATAATAATAATAATAATAATAATAATAATAATAATAATAATAATAATAATAATAATAATAATAATAATAATAATAATAATATCTTTTCTTTAATTATAAGCGTCTGACAAACGCACTGCGCTGTACATTTACATAAGTAAGTAAGTAAGTAAGTATATCCTTTATTGAAAAACCAACTGCTAACCGCATTTTGGTGTACAAAGATCATCAAATATAAAACAATTAAGTATAAAGCATCCGTGTGACAAATGTTTTACTCTCTAGATAGAGAGTTAGCCTTAGGTATTATTCTATTGTGGGTTCTGGGGCGTAGCGAGTATGAAACAGTTTTCACGGGAGGCAGTAGTTGATGTAATACATGTGCAGGGTTGCTGATGATGGTAGAAAAGAGGTTAGAGTCTGCTTTTCGGCAAAGTTGCTTCGAAACTTTGGTAGGATTCTGGTAGATAACGAGACCGGACCAGTCGCCGTATAGTTGCCTGAAGACGAGTGCGTCCCTCTACTCCCACAAAGCCCCACCACGCCGGGACCGCATAGAGCATCCGCGACACTGTGGTAGCATTTTCACATCACACAGAGATTGGCCCTTTAACCCATTGTATTGTATTGTATTTGAACACTTGTTATAGCGCCTCAACCAGATTTCCCATTCAGAGGCGCTCCCGACTACTGCTGTAGTCGGAGTTTCACGCCGAAGCGCATGATCAATTGCGAGTGAAGGACTTGCCCAGGGTCCCTACGCAGCGGCTTTGAGGTGGATTCGAACCCGCAACCCTCCAGCTGCAAGGCACCGAACATACCCCTATACCACCACGCCCCAGTATATTGTGTTGTGTTGTGTGTTGTACTGTACTCCACGTTTATAATGCGACCGAGCCACCCGCAGTAAAGATCCGAGAAATTAATCTCTGATAAACCGACCCGACCGGGAAGCGAACCCGGGGCGCCGGCGTGACAAGCGGGCACCAGCCCACTCGGCCACTCAGGATCCTTAACCCATGTTATGCAATCTAAATCTTAACTACTAACAGAACAGACAGCTTGCAATACAACAGCGCTAATAGCAGCCTACAAAGCATATCCGCCCAACCGGGACTCGAACTCGGTACCTCTCGGTCTCTGTGCCAGATGTTATCCAATGCGCCACGGGCCCCCCTTAAAACAGATATGATTAGCGTTGTCCCATTTCTAAGGGCTGGTCTGGCACTGCCAGAGTACGAACAGTGGTGAAGTTATTATTTTAATTAAATAAATTTAATTAATTCAATGACAATTAAATGGCACCAATGGCCATCGATATCGCTATGAAATTATTTTGGTTACACTTTTTACAAGCGTCATAACAGACCGTTTGACCTTAATCAAACGAATACTCTCGATTGAGGAGGTTATTATAAACGCTGTCAGCATCTATTTTAAGGTGTCTAAATCGATCGTGTATTTATTTTGGTGGAGAGTAGGATTGTGGTTATATTTCAATATGACTTTTTGTATTGTATTGTATTGTATCTAGAGATTTATATAGCGCCTCTCTCAGAATAACTATTCAGAAGCGCTCTCAGCACGAAAACCCTGGGGAAAAGAAACGTCTTTAAAGAACGAGAGACCAAAGTGGAAATACTAGTCATTAGTTTAGCCCTTAATGAGGGGGGAGGTCATTCCAAGTAGAGGGACCAACCACAGCAAATGCCCGGCGTTGAGCCAAGGCAGTCCTAGTCCTAGGAACAAAAAGATCTAACCAATCAGCAGAGCGCAAGGAATGAGGTGAGGTCGCGGATAACGGCTTTCGCATGTAGTCAGAAAGATACTTTGGGGCACTGCTCAGCTGCGCCTTTGAGACGAGAAAGAGGATCTTGTAAATAATTCACTTCCGTATCTCCATGGTTATGTTTTGAAGACTGGTATTATAGTAATCTAATCTAAAAATCCACATTTCTAAAGCGCTAATGTAAATGCTAAGCGCAGGGCATCAGTTTATTCACGAGCGCTGCTTCGTATCAGATGGGTTGTCCAGAGATCGATGTCCAGTGGAGGATCTGAGGGAGGCTGTAAGAGAGAAAGGAGAGAGGAGGCAGAGCCGATGCTAAGGCGGGTTTCGTTGAGGGCGATTACGATTGGAAGACGGAGAGTTGGTTGGATTGGGGTAAGAATTCTTGTGAAGAAGTGAAACTTCAATTTGGAATGGAAAGCCATTCGGGTGATGAATAGAGGAGGATGGGGCAGGTGGTTGAGTGGCGGTAATAACGGAGGAACTGAGAATATGCGGAATTCAGAGGAAGATCGTTCTAGAGCAGAGGTGCAGTGTGGGACATGGTTCGGTTGAAGTGCTTGAGGCTAGTATCGACTAGAGATCATCACATGCGACTTTCTACGCCCCACTCATACACAGGGCCTAGTACATCAAGATCAGTATGTGGTAGCCGGTCGCAAGATTGTCTGTCTTCGACCGTTGATTAGTATTTCCTATATAGTATTTGTACGCTGTTTCAGTGAGGGAGTTACTATAGGACTAAAAGAAATCATGGCTTAGACACTAGACGAAGCAAAAGCACCACAGCAGCTCATTAAATCATCACATACTCCATACATTGCATTGCTGTTAAATCTGCCCTTGGCATACTTAGGATATCACGTAATAATATGGCAATCATTGAATGTATAATTTATACGAGAGTGTTTATGACCAGCTGATGATATAAAACCATTAAAATCTGCAGTCTGAGAATGAAAATCTAATATGAAGCTTAGTGTTGAAGCAGATGATCAAGTCACCGTCGCATATAACGCAAATGCTCTCAACACACACCTTTAAAACACTTTCCACGACGCTATTTATATTCCTATCTGCCTACAATGTCAAGAGCTGTATTATGCCAAAAAATAATCTTTGTCGGCGGCAACGGCCCATGTTGTCATAAGCTGCCGTTAAACTGTGGACACACAACGTCAATTTGTATTTCGTTAATACCGTCTAATTGGCCTCGCATATCTGAAACATTTGCCGTTCTCCGGTGAAACGGTGAAAAATATAATCTTATCAACTGTGTGTTAAAGGCCACTGTTGACGCCATAAGATATCATTAAATACTAGAAACTACTAAATGATTTTTAGTTTGAACACCTTTAATAAAATGCTTCTTTGTACTATATACTTTGAAATTGTGTCAGGTAATAGCTAATAGCTCCATGCCATAGGAACGGTGCAATAAGAGATCGCTAAACTGATGGTAACCAACAGTCATTTTCGGCACGCGCTTTTATGCAAGATTCCAATTTAGTTTAGGCGCGCTATAAATGACAGCCTAGTAATAATAATAATAATAATAATAATAATAATAATAATAATAATAATAATAATAATAATAATAATAATAATAATAATAATAATAATAATAATAATAATAATAATAGTACCAGTCTGAAGAAACCCGGAGGAAGGAGAAGGCGACGGGTCGTTTAACGGTCACTAAGTATACATACCCAGATTCATTTATTAGAAATTGTTTTACTAATAAAATCTACAATATTGGTCGGCTTCGCAGGCCCTACATATAGTCCCCTAAAAGCTCGGGTGAATAAACTGGTCTCTCTGGCGTGGCATTTGTGGGCACAGAGACATCTTCCAAGATTGACATTACATACTAGAATTTGTTTTTGTTTAGATCAGGGTTCATTACCTGATATCCTCCTTCTGCAACACAGGCTGATGCGGTTGTTCCACCGTTGAGAACTGTTGCAACACGGAAGCTTTGCAGTGGTCGGTCCCTCATTCTGGAACTGGCTTCCATGCAATCTTTTAAATGAGCTTCTTCTTCTTTGTTTTTATGTCTCTATTTCCCAAGTTATTGAAGACCATTCCGTCTGTTTTGTGGTCCTGTATTATAGTCACAGGTCGAGATAACCCTTGATGAGTTTTCTCATAGAAGCGCTATAGAAATATGAACATACAAATCTAATTACTGCTGATGCAAACTTTAACGACGTCTTATGTCTGCTATTGCTTTTGATGTCTTTAGATTTAATTTGCATTTTCATTTCTCTCTTCCAAATCTGGTTAGTTGCTGCTAAACGACGACGTTCATAATGATGATGATTAGCGTCGCCCTCCTCCTTTCTCCAGGCTTGCGACTGGCACTAGACTGTGGCGCCTAACTTTGGAATACTTTTCAGTATCTAACGAGATCTTTCTGTAACCACAGCCGTTGAGAACGAGGACAGTCAAAAGATTGTCGAATAATGTTTGCGAACTTATTTATACCATAATGTGGAACCATTTTAAAGGTGTCTAGAATGTCACGTAAAATATATTCCGATATTATTATTATGTGGGTATAACAGATTCGAACAGGAAAGCATTGATATTTTTACAACTGGACCTATAAGCATAATCCAATATCCAGAGATCGAATACTCGTAAATCCAAAAGATTAGTCTTCCTTTAACTAATTCGTTTATCTATTTATGAACACGGCCCTATTCTCCCAGACATTTCATCATTTTACATTTAATCTACAAGCATTACTTACGTGACCTCCCCGACAGCAAAGGGAAAAGCGTCAGAGGCGAAAAGAGCCAACTATGACAGTTGCGTCTCTTCTTATCGAGAACCCAACCAATAAGACGCCAAAAAGTAAAACATAACCTTTTACGGTAATCACTAAGATAATAACTCGTGACGTATAATAGGTCTGAGTCAACCTTCCTGCCGTTGCATCACCGCTTGATGGAACTTTCCAATGCTGAGGCGATCAATGACTCAACAACCGAGGTCGTGTAGATCTCGCCTTCATTTCCCATCAATTATGCAACTTTCCTACGCTAGGTGTCTTACGATGAAGGCACCAATTTGCAAGTAATCATAACTTAGTAATGTAATCATAATACATTACACGATCTAATTGGAACTCTGTGTAGAATAGATTTATCTTGTGCTTGGTTGGTAATTTCTTTTACTAGCCACACGGACACAATCGTGTCCTCGAACACTAGATTATAGTTTGAAAACGTTAAATTAAGACACCTTTTAAAACATTCAAATCCAGGTATATGTTCCTCAATCGTGTTCCTACATGAATTTTTACCAAAACATTTGGCCAGTAACAGCGGGAATATGCTGAATACAAATAGAGAAAAGGTGATGTTAAACAATTGAATGTAATTTCATTTAGAAATTAATATAGCGCCACTCTAATAAAAGACAAAAACTATCCGATGTATGCGCTAGCCTAAGTGTTAAGTTTGATTAAGACAATAAATTCATCAGGCGTTAGTGTCCAAAGAATGCAAAGAAAACTCGATGAGTCCCCAGTGGTAGGCCGACGCACACACGTAGAACCAAGCCAACGGATTCCCATCCGTAACTGACAGATGGCATCAAGTTCAGCGTCTACATGGACCAAACAGCGACGATAGTGTTTGAGCAACTACAGACTGTAGTGTCCGCCACTTAGGTTATTGCCACCTCAGTGATGGTAGATGACTCAGGTCCAGCTATTCCTCCAGCCGCCGAGTGCACGTAGAACAGATATTCGTCGCCTGCCTCTTGGTAAATCGAAGCTCCATCAGTGACTATCGGTCGATGTCACTCCAAAGAACCACTTTGATCCTACTCCACAAAGACGAAAACTCTCTACAACAGATGACGTACTTGGTCCATAAATTGCACACTCGACGTTGGAGGCAGCATAGACAAGAAAGTAATAATCATTTAAGCAAGAGCGCAACTTTGTCCCGCTAACTTAGTGATGGTGAACATTCTTCTATTCCTCGCCCCAACCCCCTTCCTCCCTTCCCCTCTCCCTCGTGACCAACTTATACTGACATGATCAGACACTGTCAACTACAGTAGCATCGACGACTTCATCGATTCATGCAACGCAAAACAATAATTAATTAATCCATCTCTATCTAATCCATCTCTATCTATCATCATTGTAGTAATATCCAGTGTTCTGCGAAGTCTTGTCGACGTCGCCGCTCCTCTTGATCTATACTTGGGGCTGGCACCACCAGAAAACGGTGGTGATGGAATTAACTATCAGAATATGGTCACGATTGGTGATACAACGTCAACCTTATTTAGACCAAGGTTTAACGTCGTCATATGACATCAAAGGCCGTTGACGACAATTTAAAACATACACAGTGCAGTGAAATGAATTCATAGCGTACAAAAGACACCATTTAAGACTGTCCAAACATAACCTTAACATGTCATAGTGTTCATTGTTTAACGACATAAAAAAATGACAATTCATGAATATACAGTTTGATACATGCAATTTGGTATCTGATGCAAATTCAACAATATTAAGCAGCAATTGTCTTATACATGAAATGTTTCTTAAAATTAATTCTTGATCACCATTCCTAATGCACATTTATTTCTTAATCTATATATTTCAATAACATTTATTTTACAAAAATTTAAAAGACACGAAACAACGTCAACGTTCCTTAACTGTACGTAATTATAGCAGTGGTCGAAACGATTTAAAGGTGTCTTATTAGAAGGCTGCTTTATTCTGTGTTTAGCGACATCTTACAATTGCCAGATTTGACCTTACCTGAACTTTACGTATGGGCAGGATAACTTCTACAGTTTTTAAGAGCATTATTTGCTCATAGATGAAATTTAAAAAAAATTAACACCGCTAAGTTACCGAGAGTTTTCATTGTCCGTCTAAGACGCTTTATTAAGTATCTTGCGAACACACTAAGCGTCATAGAGAGCGAGTCTTAACCCTCGGGCTACCAAGCTTTTTTTGTAACACGGACTACCAAGGGGGGTTGGTTACCACCACCACCCCTGGATTTCGGGTTTTGTTTCACATATCATTTTTTGTAATACAACAATGGATACAGCATTCAATTCTGTACAGAATGGTATATTTAGTTGTACATTATGTGAATGCACCTCGAAATCACATCATTTTTAACAAAGGAACCGATAATTAGCGATATTTTATATTTTTGCATACATTTTGTACTTTTGGATAAACAAATATACGATTATGTGTGTTTTGAAACTGATCTGTGTATCCAAGATACAAATACATACATACACATGTTTATATACGTATAAATATGCATCCATACATATATACATGTACATTTATGCATGCAAACATGTACAATGATGAATTCAGCCATTTTCACACAGATTACGCGTATTATTATTTATTTTGATCACTTCCGGTTTTCAAAAGACAAACATTTAAGTATGCAAATGAAGCCCTGCATTCCTCTAAAGAATGGTATATTTGTTTCTCTTATAAGAAGAATAGTCAATAAGCTACAGTCGAAAAACTAGGGAGTGTATCCAACCCCCCCTGGTGCCTCGGGTATATCGGGTATAACTTTTGAATTGCGTGGGCTACCACCATGATGTTTACCTCAAAATGTGCGCCAATGAATCTGCTACAGCTACCTAAATTGGAAAAATTATATTCCATATGAAAAAATTTCTGCATAAAAACTGAAGGGGCTGGGAGTGGCAACCCCCCTCGCCCCCTTGGTAGCCCGAGGGATAATCAGCTGAAGCTCTGGCCATTGGTGATATTGATGAACAACACTTAGCAGGACTCTGAACGATGATTAACATTATGGTTGGTTTCCCAGTTTAACGGCAGCTTATGACAACATTGGCCGTTGCCGCCGGCAAAGATTAGTTTTGGCATATTACAGCTCTTAACATTATTGGCAGCTGATCAATATATATAGACATACTAAAAGTGTTCTAAAGGTGTGTAATGTGAACATATGCATTATATGATAGCGACGATATAGAAGTCATCATTCATTATATTAAATGTGTTATTATTATGACCTCAAGCAGGACAGAATATTATTATAATTGCTATTATGCATTTATTAAGCGCCACTGTATAGTAAAAAAAAGAATCATTCGATGGCGCTGAGCAATTGTGAGCGAAGGACTTGCTCAAGGTCCCTACATAGACACCGTTTCAGGGAGGAGGATCGAACCCTTACTCTCTGTGTTGCCTTTGTCTATTATATTAACAGTTTTCATTGTTTAACGACATCTTATGGCTACCAGGGCAGTTGATGTCGACCTCCTACTTTCTCTAGGTTTTGGACTGGCATTACCACAGTACGTACAGTGGTAGAGTGTTTATTTTTTGAGAGAATAAATATTGTTGAAATAATATAATAATAATAATAATAATAATAATAATAATAATAATAATAATAATAATAATAATAATAATAATAATAATAATAATAATAATAATAATAATAATAATAACATCTTTTCTTTAATAAGCGCCTGACAAACGCACTGCGCTGTACATTTACATGTTATGCCATTTAAATCTTAACTACTAACAGAACAGACAGCCTGCAATACAACGGCGCTAATTCATTTATTCCGAGCATTTATATAGCGCCCCTTCAAGGAACCTACTCAGAGGCTAATAGCAGCCTACAAAGCATATCCGCCCAAAGGGGGCTCGAACTCGGTACCTCTCGGTCTCTGTGCCAGATGTTATCCAATGCGCCACGGCCCCCCTTATTATTATTTTAATAAATAATATTAATATTATTTTAATAAATAATAAGTACTGCTAATAGTTGCACCAAAGGCAATGTATTTCCACTTTCCATATGATTCTGGATGTTCTCATCCAGTGACTCTTTTTTATTCCAAATGTTTAACGACATCCTATGGCTACCATGGCACTTGACGTAGTTAAAACAATTAATTGTATTTTAGTTAAATTTCTTGATTGAAGATCTTCGTTCAATGGCAACGTTGGTTTGCGTGAGTATAGTTTTATAGTTGCTGTTTAACGACATTACGTAGGCCTAATATCAAAGATGATTAGCGTCGCCCTCCTTCTTTCTATGGACCTGTGACTGGCATTACAAGAGTATAGTGGCAGAGTATGCATGAGTATATTTAGGAGGATTGTGGGTTCATATTGTAATGTTCACAAGACGATGAGTTTTCTCAAAGAGGCGATTTATAAATGTACATTTTACACATTTGATTACCACTGTTAGCGTGGCTGTGTCATTACAAAGATGTAAGTGTACAGGAAGTGGCAGCTAAATCTGGATTACTTTTCAGTATTTAACGACATCCTGCCATTGCCAGAACCGTTGACGATGACATAATCGATGGAATCTACTTCGCTTGACTGGTTAAGAGTTTAACGACATCTTTTGGCAAAAAGGTCGCTGACGTCAATAGAAATTATTTTAAACATTTCTTACAGTTCCTATGGCATGATACGATTTATGCCCGGAGAAAGAGCCTACTCGATTGGATAACGTTAGCACAACTATTTATACTTTAATTTTAACACGTCTTTAAGGTGTTTAACTGGAGGTACTTCAGTGCAGTTATTGATGTCAACCCTAACTCGTCTTATAATTGACATTATAGTTGCATTAACTTGTCTTATCACTCGAGGTCTCCGGATTACTTCTGCGGCCAAAAAAAGAGAATTAGCAAAAGAATCGCCATCGATCTAAATTCAGAAATTCTTATGTTTAACTGTGAATCCAACAATGGACCGTTGATTTCTGACTAGACGCAGCGCTCGTGAATAAGCAGGTGCCCTGCGCTTGGCTTTCGAGTGGCACTTCAGATGTTTAGAGATTATGATTACGAGTTAGTTATCATCTGACCTCTATCTTTTCTGCTCGTTCTTGCGACGCCGACGTTTTCCTATGAAGTTTACAGAAATTCACACAATGCGTTACTACATGCAAGATTCAAAGGAAAGAGAAACAAAGGCAGACGAAGACTACACTGGATAGACAATATAAATGAGGAAATAACATCACTTGGACTAACTCAAAGAACCATTGAAGTAGATTTGTCACCATACTTTCCATTACCTTACAAATTGGGGACTTCATAAATATTATGGGTCTGTATTACTCTGGATTTGAGGCGACATTATTCGGGTTTAATACCGGTAAGATTACAGGATGATGCCAGTCAATGGTCAGTTTCCCTTGCTCCTATATCTTTTTGTAAAGCAGCAGTAGGATTTTGAGAGCATTTTTATAGAGATATTTACTAACTCATCAGGTATCCTATCATTGCCACATGATTATTTTCTTCAATTGATCTGGGTGCTTGTTTTAGAAGATTTTTGAGGGTTATTTTCCAAACTATTACTTTTTAATTCCCTAATTTGGGCTAGGAAATTCTTGTTATAATAGATAATTATTTTCGATGTTACTAGTCTTAAAATAAGCTTCAACTAAGAATAAACCTTCTCTGATTATTTGTTTCGTCTCTTTCATTACTGAATTTACAGAGAGAAAGGATTGCGAACACCTAGAACTCGAAAGACGAAACAATAAAACGTGTCTGACAAACTTATATAGCAGGCGATGGTAAATAATTAAAGGTGTGTATTTTGGGTTTATTTTAGTAGAATCCATCGTTTAGCGAACTCGACATCGACACGAAAAACTTAGGAGCGATAGAAGTAGTCACGCTCAACGGATGGTTAATATAAGTGGTGGTGGTTTTTCTGTTTAACGACTAGCTGTGTGGTAACAAAGACCATTAGCGTCGCCCTCCTCCTTTATCCAGGCTTGGGACTGGCACTGTCAGAAAGCGAAGAGTGGCGGAGTTTTAATATAAGTGTGTGTGTTTCCTTTTTAACGACTAGCTGTGTGGTAACAAAGACCATTAGCGTCGCCCTCCTCCTTCATCCAGGCTTGGGACTGGCAAGGTTAGAAAGCGAACAGTGGCGGAGTTAAATATAATTTTAATATAAGTAAATTATGCATCTTATTAAAAGGTGTCTAATTCGAAGTTCATTATTTGATGCGCTGTCGTTTGCAATAATCCTCTATTCACTTTATTTAGTTAATTCCAATGTTTAACATAGGCATATGTGACAACAAAGGCCGTTCACGACAAACTCGAAAGATGCAACGATATGAAAACAAAATATTTACAGCGTCTGAAGTAAACCATTTGAAACTTGTGAAAATAGAATCACTAAAATTCATTCTCTATCAGAACACGTTAGTATAAAATAATCTTTTAATCTGTTATTATTATCACATAACAGACAGTGTTTCAAAAGTATATAATTGGAGCTTTGTATTTCATAATTAATGACCTCTTGCGGCTGCCTTGTCTTCCGTTTACAACAACCTGTACTTCACAATACATCAGGATATAAAGAGCGAAATATTGAACCTCATTGACGAGCATCAATACTATGCATATGTAACTCTGTGTAGAATAGATTTATCTAGCGCTCCTTTCGTAATTTCTCAAACTAGCCACTTTCACACCCTATTATCCTCAACTTGCCTTGATCTTTCCTCACATAACCTTTTCCCTCACAGTTCGTAATCTGGGACTTTCTCTTGACTCCGAGCTTACTTTGTCTCAACATGTGAACTCAATTGCACGGAGTTGTTATTATCAGCTTCGTCAGCTTCGAGTGGTCTCTCTCTCTCTCTCTCATGATGCAGTTGTGGTCCTTGTTCATGCCTTTGTTACTAGTCGAATTGACCACTGTTCCTCACTACTTGCTGGCCTTCCCCTTGGGGTTCTGGGGCGACTAGATCGAGTTCTACGCTCAACTGCTCGGCTTATTGGACGCCTTCCTAAGTTCTCTCCTGTTTCTGCATACATGCGTGATGGGTTGCATTGGCTGCCTGTGTCTCAGCGGATCTTATATCGCATTGCTGCTCTGGTTTCTCGTTGTGTTCTTGGCTGCGCTCCATCTTACTTGCGCGATCTTTGCCGCCCAGTGTCTGATGTTGCAGCGCGTCGGATGCTTCGCTCTGCGACGAGGGGTGAGTTCCTTGTTCCACGTGTTCGCTTGGCTATTAGGCAGCGCCGAGCAATTTTTTGTTGTGGGCCCTTCCATCTGGAATCACCTCCCACTTAAGCTCCGTTTTTTACTTGTAAGCCATCCGACAGGGTTCTACAAGTCTCTCAAGTCTTTTTTGTTAGTCGTGGCTGGGTCGGGAGCGCTCCTGAGTAGTTTCTAGAAGGGTTATATAAATGCTCTGAATGAATGAATGAATGAATTGATATTATGAATTTATTAACTGCCAATAATTATTATTGGCCAAGCATCAATCGATAATATGAACCTTCCTGAGGGCAGAGAACTACAAGAAGAAGAACTGTTTATGAAGGAGCGATTTTTGACTATATAGACAGAAGTCTATCCTTATAAAAGGTGTTTTAAAATAAACGCTTTATTTCGTCGTTTAGTAGTTTCTACAGCGCTTGACGACTTCTTGCGGTATCAAATGTCGACGATATCGATAGGAAAACATGTTGTATTATCATAACTTCGATCTGTCGTTCAAGATCAAGGAGTAGAGGTTCCTTATTATCTAGGGGAAGATGCTAGCCTAACTCACAGAGGGAGAGTCCTAACTATAAAATGATAACTAAATGATTATAATTAAAGTAAGAATGAAACCAAAGCTTGAATAAATGAAATCACTTTATTATACCTGAGTAAATCTAAACCAACACTGAACATTTACTCTTGTAGCGTATCTCAGATATAATTATTAATTAAACAAGATAAATAAATAAAATAATAATTAATGACTCAAAGATCACATCATTATCAAGAGAGGAGAGTATAAATATAATTCACGAACCTCTCTATCCAATCAAGCACGGAACTGAACTGATGTCAGCCTTAAGTTCGTCTTCAGTATTCTTTATTAGTTGCGTCGCAGTTACTAAGTCAGCAGTCCGTATGTCATTCCAGATCTGTTCTTCCGTCTGTTGTCCGGTTCAGCTCAGTTACTACGTCCGTCGTCCCCTTCAGCTCAGTTACTAAGTCAGGTCCAGTCTAGGCTTTTATACTCTAGTCGGTAGGCGGCGATAGTTGTGAGTAACCAATCCTGTCCAGAAGGTTTATCCTTCCAGGCTGCCTAGCAAGTGTCTGTCAGCTTAGCTTATGTATAATTAAGTAGGTGCTGGATGTATTAGTCTATTGCTCATTATATATTATGTAAATCTCCCCATGATAGTATCGTTTTAAAGTTTTTCGTAGTTATCTTCATCTTCAGAATATAGCATTAGTTAGTTGGTCTTTAACGACGCTATGACTTTTAATAAAGATAATTAGCGTCCCCTCTGATAATGATTAAGAGTAGGTGGCGCAGCTAAGAGCCTAAGATCATGGCCGCCCTACCTAAGACGCTTTATCGAAGCAATTTTAACCGTCTGAAGACCAGCAAACATCCAGTTCGATAATGGTTGCGAATAATCTATTACCTTTAGCGCCTTAGTGTTACTGTTTTAATTTTTTTATTTATTTATTCCAATATTTAACGACATCCTATAGCTACAAAGGCTGTTGACGTCTTTAAAGTGTTTGATGTACATTTCAGTTCATTTTCTTGTAATGTTCTCATAAGTTTTCTTTCTCTTTACTCGTCTTTGATTCCGTTTCTGATAGGATGTTGACATATTTAAAGTTTCTGACGGATTAACTTCATTTTCGTATAATTTCTATCATCAGTTTTCTTTTTTCTTTTCTTGACTTTGATTCCGTTTCTGACAGGATGTTGACGCATTTAAAGTATCTGACGAATTAAGTTCATTTCCATATAATGTTAATAACTGTTTTCTCCCCAATCTTATTAACAATATTTGATAGAATATCACATTCATCTATCTAAATTACCATCAAACTATCAATATTACATCTAGAGGCGGTGTTCAATATTCAATATCTATCTATCATAGTACATACAGATTTGATTATTAATATCAACATGACAATCAAAGGAAACCCATTTTAAGCAATGACTAAGGACCAAGAATATTAGAAATATTATTAAGCGTCAGTTTTATCCAATACGAGAAAGAAAGAGGAAAAAACACATTAAAAACTCACACATTAACAACCAATAATATGCTATAAGCTGAATCAAGGAACATTATTCTAGAAAAAGTTATGATATTTGTTAATCAAGTAACCGTTATGCAACTATATTTTAACAATTATTTATTGTCGTTACCTAGATTATGTACTTACTCACAGCACTTATAGATATTATTTTAAGTTATAATTATTCTATTTATTTATAATCTCTAAATGATTTTCTCATTAGTAATGTTCATGAGTATATTATATACTTCAAAACAAATATCTGGAATAGACAACACACTTTTAACAGTGCATTCCACTCTTTTCAACGCACATTTTTCAAGTATTAATTTTGATATGTCATGTTTTTTACAAGCAATTCATATATGATCAATGGTTTCAGGCACCTGGCATTCAGAACACAAATCCGTTGTGCTTTTACCTATATGTTTTAACCACGTATTGGTTAAGATATGTCCCATTCTAAGTCTAGTAATTTGAACTTCACGTTTCCTTAGACAGTCTATAAATTTTACATTTGTGGATACCAAAGGCTGAATAGATTTATAAAATCTTCCTTTTGATTCAAGATTATATTCAATTTGCCATTTATTAATTACATAACTCCTTATTAATGAATAGATTTCCTTTAATTCTAAATAATTTGTTGAATTAATCTCAGATATTTCCAGTCCCTTCTTTGCCAGCGTGTCTGCCATTTCATTTCCAGATAAACCGATATGGCTAGGGATCCATGCTACGAGAACAGTACTATGTTTTAGTTTATTAATATTATCTACAAATTCAAGAAATAAATTAGGTCGTGAACAAGACCTAGTCTCTTTTATTGAGGTGGCTACACTCAATGAATCAGTAAATATTATATATTTATTTGCGTTTTCATTTTCATTTTCAATAATCCATTTTATTGCTTCAATTATTGCTGTTAATTCAGCTGAATAAATCGAGGAGTCATTTGCTATTCTATAAATATTATGTATCCGCATAGAAGGTACACAGAAAGCTGCTGAAACTTTATTTTCAAGTTTAGACCCATCTGTATAGATTGGTGTATAATCCAGATATTTATTAATTAATTCTAAAGATAAAGATGACATAATATCAGGGGAGTCTGTCTGTTTGTTGATATGCTTTTTTAAGGACAAATTGACTTTAATGATTTTATTAAGCCACGGAGCTGTTGACTGATAAAACGGTGATTCAAATGGTTGAGTAATTATGGAGAAAAAGTGTTCAGTTCTTTTAAAAATGGAATTTTGTTTAGCAGAAGATACACGACAGTAATTTGACCAGTGATCTCGCATAGCTTCAGCTGCTGGATGATCTTTTGAACTGATGATCTTAGATCCAATCTTTAGCGAATTGTTCAAGCGACGTAGGTGAAGTGGTAATTCACCACATTCATTTTGAAGGGCTATGATCGGGGTGCCTTTAGCTGATCCACACGCTAATCTCAAAGCCTCAGACTGAATATTTTGCAATTTTTTCAACTGATTAGAGCTAGCTGTGCTGTATGCCACATCTCCATAATCAAGAACTGATCTAATTATTGCTTTATAAATGGATAAAAGGGCTCGCTTGGATGCTCCCCATCTATATCCAGATACAGCTCTCATTATATTCATTCGTTTTTTACATTTAGTAACTATATAATCGATATGGAGATTCCATTTTAATTTAGAATCAAAGATAACTCCCAAAAATTTGGCATTATTTTCTATTTTAATTTCTTTGTTATAAAGAGTAATCCGTAATTTTGGTAATTTTCTCTTTTTTGTAAATACTACTCCAGTGGTTTTAGCTAAAGAAATTTTAAATCCGTTTTTATCACACCAGTCATTAATTTTATTAATAGCTTTTTGGATTTTATCCTGAAGTAATTTTATGTTTCGACTAGCATAAAAATTGCACTATCATCAGCAAATAATGATAATTCAACATTTTCCGAACCAGGATCCAGATTATTTATCATTATTAAAAATAATAATGAAGAGATAACGGAACCCTGTGGTGTCCCATTTTCTTGTGAGAATTTTTCAGATAATTCTATCCCTACTTTAACTTGAAAAGTTCTGCTAGTTAGGAATTTAGAAATCCAGTTAAAGATGTTTCCTGTTATTCCCATTTTATGTAATTTTTCCAGCAAAGTTGGAACATGGAGCATATCATACGCTCTTTCAAAATCAATAAATATTGCTAAGACATTTTGTTTATTGTTTAGTTTTTTATGTATATAATCTTCAAGTCTAAGAATTTGATCTATAGTGTTTTTATGCTTTCTAAATCCTGTTTGATACGGAGTGAGAAATTTATTGGTTTCTACAAACCATTGTAATCTATTTGTTATCATCTTTTCCATTATTTTACATAGAGTTGGTGTAAGTGAGATTGGTCGATAGGATTCAGGGGCTGTAGGATCTTTATTTGGCTTAAGAATAGGCATAATTATCGCATGATTCCATTCGTTTGGGAGTACACCTGTTGTCCATACTTTGTTGTAAAAAGATAACAACACTTTTCTTACACTTTTGTGGAGGTGCTTAATTAAATCATAAGGGATTCGATCCTCGCCAGGAGATTTGTTATTTTTTGAGGCATCTATGGCATCTTGGAGTTCTCGAATAGTGAAGATCACATTAAGAGCTGTTGCATCATTATTATACTGATTTGATAATGTTTCATTTTCATTATTTTTATTTTGTAAATAATTTAAGAATTCCTCTTTGTAATTTGAAGTACTACTAGCTTTGGAGTAAGTTTTTCCCAATAAATTAGCTTTCTGTAAATTAGATTCAGCTTTAATGTCCTCACTCTGAAGGGTAGGAATGGATGTTGCAGATGACACAGAATGGAAGTTCTGCGTGCCATATTCCAAATAGATGTTAATTTTGACTGATTATTTAATTCGCCACAATAAGTTTCCCAGCTAGCTCTTGCCTCATCTGCTATCACTCTTTTTGCTAATGCATTTTGTCTCTTAAACTCTACATAATCATCTAAATCTCTTGACTTGTTCATCTTATTACGAATTCTATTTCTCTCATATATTGCTCTATTACAATTTTCGTTCCAAAACGGTAACGGTTTATGTCTTTTATTTTTACTTTTAATATATTTTTTAGTTGGAATGACAGAATTGGCTAATGTTGAAATAGCTGTTGTTAAATTTAAGAAGGTTTGATTTATGTCTTCATCCAAAAGGTTATCTGTAATATGAAATTTACTTTCATTTTTAAAAATTTTCCAATCTGCCTTTTTTAAATTCCATACATGCATTCCTATGTTATCTTCAAGAGTTATAATCTCATTAACTTTTGTAATGACAGGGAGGTGATCTGATCCTAGTGAGGTATTTTCAATAAACTGAGAACAATTAAGCGCCAGATCAGGAGATGTGATTGTTAAATCAATTACAGAATTTATTTTAGATTGATTAGAGGTTATATGAGTTGCTTTACCAGTATTTAATACCGTGAGATTGTTTTCTATTATTATAGCTTCCAAAATTCTACCGTTTTTATTATTCAGACTACTTCCCCACATTTTATTATGAGAATTAAAATCTCCAACTGCTATAGTTCTTTTGTTTCTAAATATGCCGCTCAAAGTTTCACAATCTATCTTAGCTGATGGAGGAATGTAGATGTTAAAAATTTGGATGGGACCCATATTAGTATTAATTTCCAAGCACTGATTTTCAATATTTGGAATTTCTTTACTTTTAATAATAGTGAAATTCAGTCCATTTTTTATTAAGAAGGTTAAGCCACCTCTGTTACTTACATCTGGATTATCTCGTCTTACCATATTATACCCATCAAAAATAGGGTTTCTTTTATGCTCGTTCATGAAAGTTTCCTGTATGCAAATTAGATCTGGTGAATGTATACTATGTCTTAGATAATTCTTTAATTGATCCTTATTTTTAAGTAATCCTCTAGCATTCCATTGCATTATAGTAAGGTCCATGCTAATATATATTTAAATTATGATTTAATAAAATTAATTATTTTATTTTATTGGTGTTTGGATGAGAGAAAGACTCTTCCCTTGAAAAGATACTGATTGGCTGATTTCAGTAACATAGTGCGCATTTCTGGGATAGTCTTGTTCTTCTCAAGCATAGCTATAACACCTTGAACAAAGGTAATTGCTTTATCTACTGGTATTTTTTGATTTTCAGATGTATTAAGAGGCTCCAATTCAATCACAGCACTGTAATCATCCCTATTAAAATCCAAAAAGTTATTCACTATTTGATCTTCATAATGTGGAACGTTAACCTGTGAAATGGGTTTAGATGATTGGATTTCACGGTTTATTCGACTAACTTGAACTGGGTTTTGATCTCCCAACTCAACACCTAGGGGCTCTAATCCTCTCCTTAAAACATCTGAGAATAGAGGCTTATGATAAGCTTTTTCTTTCAAAATCTGTTGCATTTCAAGATATTTCGTGCATTGCTTGTAAGCTGCACTGTGTGGCTGACAGCAATTGGCACATTTTGGTGCATTCATATTTGGACAATCCATATAATTATGCAATCCGCTACACCTACTGCAAATGGTTGGATTTTTGCATAGCAGGGTAGAATGATCAAAAGCTTGGCATTTACTGCAACGCCGAGGTCTAGGAACATAAGGCCAAGTTTTGAAGAAACGACCATTTATATTGAGATGAGATGGAATTTGAGATTCATTAATGAAAGTGATTAAGGTTGTATTGCTGGTCTGTGGGTTACCTAAATGTTTTAAGGATCTTAAACCTAGGGATGAGGCAATTTGATCAAGATTTTCCTGATCTTCTTTCAGACCATAAATAACCGCCTTTAATGCAGGCTTTGTTTTAACTTCCTTCTTTTTAGTCAGAGCAAATGGGAGGCTAGCTGTAACTGATGTACCTCCTAATTCAGTAAGGTTCAGTAGTTTGTTTCTTTGATTTATGGTACGAGTTAGAATTCGGAGCCCGTCCCCTGCCATTTGAATTCTTTCCACCTCATCTCCAACCGTTTGGGTTATTTCCTTTTTTAATTGATATGGTTTTGATTTAAAGAAATTTATCAACTCCCTTCTTCCACTTTTAAGGTAAATTGTTCGATTCATCATTTCATCAATTGTTTTTTGCTTTTCCGGAGAAAAAGCTTTATTTCTGTCAAGATGATTGATTCTTGAGGTAGAAGGAATGTTCTTGTATGATGAGTTCTCTACTACCAGATGATTGATTCTTGAGGTAGAAGGAATGTTCTTGTATGATGAATTCTCTACTACTATGGTTTTGTGCTTAGGGTTATGAATTTGTGTGTGATTGTGTGTACTCTTTTTTGATGTTGTTTGGATAAGAGGCACATCATTGCTATAATCATCACAATTGTCACTCATAATAATGGTCGTATTATTTGCAGTGCTATCTGCAACAACATCAGCAATCAGATTCCGATCAACAATATTTCTAATACATGCTTCACTACCCTCAACAAAATCCGTTCTTTGATTGCAATCAAACCCAACAATAACTGTATTCAAATTCGTTACATGACCATCATCTATCAAAACATCATTTGAATCAGTAAACGGGACAAAATTTGTATCAGCAACAGTTGCATCACAAGCATTTGCGAAAACAACATTTGCAGCATTAGCTGTATTCAAATTCGTTACATGACCATCATCTATCAAAACATCATTTGAATCAGTAAACAGGACAAAATTTGTATCAGTAACAGTTGCATCACAAGCATTTGCGAAAACAACATTTGCAGCATTAGCATTTGCGGCAACAACATTTTGAGCAATAATATTAGTGTCGATAACATTTGCACCAACATTTGCAAGAACGTTAGAAGCACTATTTGAATTTTCTCAATCATTGAGATTTTCTCTTTCGGCTTTATTTAGATCTTGAAATCCAATAAAGACTGGATTTGTACTCATCTTAAATTTTTTTCTAGGGTTTGCTCTTGGATGGCATTTACTCTCTCTAAAACTCATCGAACATATCAAATAACGTGCAATTGCCCAATTAATGTATCAGTATAGTTATCATTGGTTAAATAGATCTAAGGAAATCGATT
>JACEVL010000223.1:792500-902921 GCA_020284085.1 Aporrectodea caliginosa | reverse complement strand
GTCTGTTGAATAGAATTGAATCTTTAGAAGCAGATAGAAGAGTAAGTAAGGAAGTGAGTACCACTCCGAACCCTGACTTTTCGGAACCTCAACCGAAAGTTGCCGAACTCCCTTCCGCCGCAGCCTTACCCTTGGAAACCTTCGTCAAGAGACCTATATTAGAACAATCGCATGGATTTGAACCCGAGACCTTAGGCCTACGCAGAAGCGATAGATTAAAGGACCGCCCACAACCAGATTACCGTTTCCCTGTGAAACCTGGGTTTAGAAAGGAAACTGGTGCTAGACCCAAAGGCTTCTCTTCATTATCGAACATCAGCGGAACTCAAATCTCACTTCAAAATGTTACCTCTCCTTTACATAAACCGCCTGTAGTAGCGCACAGTCGGGGAGGAGATGGCGAGCATCACATTAACCAGTGTTCGACCGAACCTCTGGGGTTCGGTGAGCCAGTGCCAGGGGTTCGGCAGAGGTCCTCTTAAATATATATGCATATTCAGGGTCAGTGAGTGTGAGTGAAAAATCATTTGCTATTTAATTTTTATTTTTAGACTTTTATTTAATAAAATAGTTAACTGTTAGTTATTCGTGTATTGAATGTATTATTATTGTATCACATTTTGGTACAATTTTTTTATTTCCTTTTGTTCCCATTAGTTAAAAAATCATTGTTCAAACTTGAGGGGTTCGGTGAGTGGTCACGGATTTATTTCTCTTGGGGTTCGGCTCCCTTGAAAAGGTTAAGAACCACTGGTCTAGATGGACCAATCTTATGAATATTAACCTGGTAACCAATTGGCTGTGGTATACGTCATCGGTTGATGCATTGTGCATGATATACCGCCACTATAGAAGTTCATATTAATGGCAAATGAATGGACGAGTGAATGAATGATCGAATAAGTCAGTGAATTGGTGAGTAAGTGTATTAATGAGAGAATGGATGAATGCGAGAATGAATGAGCGAATGAACTAACTAATTCAACTCAGCCTGTAGATCATTCGCGAGATGGCGCGTTGGTAAAATAAGATGTAGGACGTGATGGGCGCCTTACATGGCTGCCGTATACAGTTAAATTCGACTCCTGTAATAACTTGTGATCATCCGTTCATACTGATTTGAAACCAAACACTAAACAACTCCATGGCCAGTACCCTGATAGTGCCAGTACTAGGCTTGGCTAAAGGAAGAGGGCGGCGTTAGTTAGTTATCGTTTGACGCAAAACAAAATGTCCCGCTGCCGATGGAAATATTATAGGCTTTCTATTATAATTAATCAATAGGCTTATGAGAGGTCGATGTAATCGGTTTTGAAGCGACAGGAAGCGCTCTACAATGGAAAATATAGTGAAAGTCTTAAACACCCTCAATAAGCATACTTTCGACTTTATTAATTCAGCAAAATTAATACGTTTAATAGCACTAATCATCGATATGAAAAAGTGTCGTTAAGCCGAACGTTTAACCCTCAATGGGTCCATGTCAGAAAGTTACGTTCCAGGTCCTTGGGGTGCAAACTGCACCCCCTATTTGTTTGAGAATATAAATCAAGGATACGCTCTGTCTACCGGTAATCGAATACCATGTATTCTATATAAACATACTGTTCAATGTTTTCTCCAAATGACATATCTAAATCAGTTACATACATTTGTCACACAGTACATTTGATATATTGACATAGTGTGCCGGACAAGCACTTATCGCAGAATTTGCGCGTCTTCCTGTCAAACTCGCTCGGGCACAGATGACAACGTCCCTGTGTCCTCTTCGCTTTAGCTGGTATCTCAGTTCCTGCTCCACGTGTACCTCTTAACACTAGAAGCACCACAGGGGTCAATCTGACCCCTTTTGGTTTTTAGCGTAACGCACCTCGGCCCCAGATATAGCCCGGGTCCTGTAATTTCATGACTTTTCCTAACTTCGTAGGGTATACCCTCTGCCAAAATTTGAACTCGGGGGATTCATAATTTCTGAGATTTTTGCTGTTCTACCTTTAAGCACCAAGGGGTCAATCTGACCCCTATTATATTAGTACTTGCATGTAAGGCTACGCATTTCTTTTTTCTATTTAATAATATTATAGATCAAAGCTAATTACGTAATCAAATGTGAGAAGATAGGAGATCTGGTGAGAGGAGAGGAGATCTGGTGAGAGAATAGGAGATCTGGTGAGAGAAGAGATCTGGTGAAAGGTAAGAAGATCTGATGAGAGGAGAGAAGATCAGATGAGAGGAAAGGAGATCTGGTGAGAGGAGAGAGATCTGGTGAGATTAGATGATATTTGGTGAGGGGAGAGGAGATCTGGTCAGAGGAAAGAACATCTGGTCAGAGTAGAGGGGATATGGTCAGAGGATAGGAGATCTGGTGATAAGATAGGAGAACTGGTGAAAGGAGAGGAGATCTGGTGAGAAGATAAAAGAGCTGGCGAGAGGAGAGGAGAGATCTGATGAGCAGATAGAAGATCTGGCGAGAGGAGAGAGAGATCTGGTGAGAGGAGAGAGCTGGTGAGAGGATAGGAGATTTGGTGAGAAGATAGGGTGAGGTCTGGTGAGAAGATAAGAAATCTGGTGAGAGGATAGGAGATCTTACGAGAGAGATAGGGTGAAATCTGGTGAGAGGACAAGAAATCTGGTGAGAGGATAAGAGATTTGGTGAGAAGATAGGGTGAGATCTGGTGAGAGGATAGGAAATCTGGTGAGAGGATAGGAGATCTGGTAAGTGGATAATAGATTTAGTGAGAGCGGAGGAGATCTGGCGAGAGGATAGGAGATCTGGTGAGAGGAGAGGATCTCCTATTATTCCATTCCAACTTACTTATTACACTTGTTTATGCTTAAGTAATTAATGTTAATGAAGTTGATAGTCAATTTCATTGAATTTGCAATTGACTTTGCATTATAAATTATGCGGGGTCAAAATGACCCCCTTGGTGCTTCTAGGAAGTTCGATTTCTCGGTACTTCTAGTGTTAATTGTAATTCCTCTTGCAGTACCAGCTCTTACACGACCTCTTCCTCTTGTAGTCCGTGTAGTAGATGGTTCATATACCTGCTCTTCGTCAGACGCAGTGACATCTTCTGATTCGTCGAATTCTTCGGACACATGATCTTCGTTATCAGAGGCAGTGCCAACTTCAGGCAAATAATCTCCATCTTCACTATCATCGGCATCACCTTCAGCTACACTGTCTTCATCAACTTCTGTATCCTCTTCCATAATCAGTCGAAGAGCTTCAGCTGTGGAATACCTAGCCATGGTGTTATTTATTTTCTACTACTTGAAATGTAAGCAAAACATAATGGCTGACTTCTAAAAATGTCAAACTAATATCAGTAAGTGTTCTAAAATATAATAACATAACAAATTATTGCAGTAATTAGCACCAATTACCTGAATTTGTTTATCATATCAACGTCATAGTTTTGGGGTGCAAATTGCACCCCCGATGAACCTGTGCTGGCAAAAATTGACGTCAACTCTTTTTTTTATCGTTTTATGCATGACTATAGGAAAAAATGGTACACTTACAATGTCCTAGAAGATAACTGCTGAAATTTTAATAATAACACGTGAGTAGCCATAGAAACGGCCATGGGGTGCAGATTGCACCCCAAGGAACCATTTAGGGTTAATAGCTATAAGCGACTGCGCAATCTGTCGTCACTCCTAAAGGTCGACGTTAACGGCTCCTGGCGGCCACAAAATGTTAATAAACAAAGGAAAACTGCCTGTTATCGGGCGGTGCCAGTCCAAAGCCTGGGTTATTAAGGAGGGCGACGCTAATCATTGTCGTCATGACACAACTAGTGTCGTTAAACAGATCAGGTTTATCCGTACTGGTAAGTTCGGTTTAACCTTCGCAGGCTGAAGACATTTTATGATAGATGGAGGGCGGATAGGGGTAGTAGGCTGAGTACCGTATAATACTACTTTCCAAATGTCGTCAAATATGGCCGCCAAAACAAAACACAAAAATACATGTATCTCAGCAGACTCAGCTCATAGGTGGGAGGCAGGAGGAGGAATAGAAGACGAGACAAGAAGAAACGGAAAGGAACTATTGCAAATCCGTCCGTAGATGCATGGCAACATTATGTATGTATGTATGTATGTATGTATGAGCACTTATTATAGCGCCCCTTCAAGATTGCTACTCAGAGGCGCTCCCGACTACAGCGCGGACACTGAATCGGAGTTTCACGCCGAAGCGCATGAGCAATAATTCATCAGGCATGGACATAGTGCGAGTGAAGGACTTGCCCAGGCTCCCTACGCGGCGACTTTGAGGTGGATTCGAACCCGCAACCCTCCGGCTGCAAGGCACCGAACATACCCCTACACCACTGCGCCCCACGCATTATACTCGAAAGCACCAGACAGTTCAACGAATGATCGTTTAATTACTGTGTAGCGACGTTGCGTAGCATCGCCCAGTGATAGGGCCTGCAATGCTCCTCCTCCTTTTTTCTTTTGCTCTTCCTTCCCTCCTCTTCCTCCTCTCCTCCTCATGACAATCTTTCCTTGTTTAGATAGCAAGCATGCATTCTCATCACATTCTCAGTTACTCTCCTCCTAATTAACTTAATAATTCATCAGGCATGGACATAGTTGATAACAATTTCTCGCCTTATTGTCGCTCTAATAATTATGAGCTCTTCGTTTCATGGTTAGCATTCACTCGTAGCTCTTGTTTAATCACAATGTACCTGATAGCGGTGTGATTATCAGTTTTTTGTTTGTTACCAATAAACGAATATAAAATTAATGCAGTGGTTTCTTTTGTTTATCACCATTATTTTTATGGCCGCAAATGACCGTTAACGTCAACCCTTAACTTCTTTAATTTCAAGGAAGATGCTGTAGCGATTAAATGCAGTTGTTTTTATAAAATAGTAAGAGAGCGTGTTAAAGGTGTTTAAGTCGAGCACTGTATTATCCATTGCTTAGCGACATCTTGTGGCTGCCAAGGCTCATTATGTGGGCCTATCATTGCCTTGTTTTCCAATCATATATTTTTCTCTCCGTGGCGAAACATTTAACGATGCTGCATCAAATCCTGGGCTCATCTGGACCGGGGTGAATGTCGACGTCGACTGCATGCCAGCCGACTCTGTGACTTGGAGTCGACCCGTCGGGGAGTTGCTGTTGTGGAGTTAGTGACAGTGTGCGACAACACCCTCGCTGCCATTGACATACAGTAGGGTCCACACTTGGTACATCCCGCTGATATATATATATATATATATTCGTTTTATTTGAAAAAGAGACAAATCTGGGTGGCACACCGCACCCAGTTACATGTCGAAGCATAAACTAGACAAATAAAATAATAAATGAAAAGAGTTAACAGAACTCTGTCAGTGATCACGGGCAAAGAGGACTCTAGGGATAAAGTTTTTAACATCCTTTTCTGGTAGGACAAATGGAGGCTGCAGGGCGCTCCGACGCAGTCAGGAAAGAAGAGAGACTTGAAAGAAGAACGTTGCTAGATGAGGGTCGTATAGGCTACGGTCTGGATTGGAGCACTGATGGGAAAGTACGACTGTCTCGGCGAAAAGTAGAGGCGATATTGGGAGAACCGCATCGCCTCTAGTCTAGTCTAGTTAGCACCCGCCGGCTTTGGAGGGACCTCTCTGTCGCTCTTTCTATTCTATTCTATTCCATTCCATTCCATTCTATTCTATTCTATTCTGGTCTATTCTATTCTATTCCATTCCATTCTATTCTATTCTATTCTGGTCTAGTATATTCTATTCTATTCTATTCTATTCTATTCTATTCTATTCTATTCTAGTCTAGTCTAGTCTAGTCTATTCTATTTAAGGACTTAATTATGAAGCGCCTCTCACAGTACAACCTAACCTAATCACCGGCGCTTCCAGTGCCAAGGGCCCATCGAAAAAAGAAGTCTCAAGAAAACGAATAGATAACATCACAGCATGAGCTAGGATAGCAGGAAGATCATTCCACAGCAGAGGCCAACAGAGGCGGGCGGAGGCCTGCGCGTATCTAGCATCCGACCTTCGGTGCCGAGAGCTACCTCCTCTAAACCTCAAGGTTAAAATCCAGGAAATTCATAGAGCTACAGCCTACGTAGACCGCAGAACGATCACGTTTGCACTCCTTTAGAAGCGTGACCGAAGTGGAGGTAGGCCGACGTCAAATCCTCTGTTCCTCGCCTTCGAAGAGCTGTTCGCTCGATCCTATTCCGACCTTCCTACTTCGGGAGATGAATGATGATCTACTGCCGTCCATGCATTGTCTCAACCCGCAATACTTCGCAGGACGAGGCAAATTTACCGCTATTAGGCAGCTCTACCGTTGTTTTATCCATTTTGTGGCCGCCAGGGACCATTAATGACGACCGTAGCCTATGACATAGGCCTACTAATCCATTCTGCACTCTGACGATAAAATGCATTTGCGGAATTTATACTAACGAAGAATGCATGTTACAGGTGTTTAAGACGAGTACTGTATTATACATTATCTAGCGACATCTTGTAGCTGGTAAGGCTCATTTATGTAGATATTTCATTTACATATTTTCGAATTATATCATTATTATATTTCCATCCATAGTGAGGCGCTCTGTCCAGCTCCGTCAAGTTCACTTCCGAGAAGCTAGGTCGCTGTTGTCTGTGCTGTGCTGAGCCCGTGGTGTCTTCGGTTCGCCATATTTTCGGTTGTGACCAATGAGATATATTATTAACGCTAGATACCGTATGACGTATGTTTCCTTCAGGTCGCAGTGAAGTCACAATCGCTAAGCGACCTTCACCCCAAGCTAGGCATTCTAAATATAGATATCGATGTTTACTTTTGTGAAGCCTATCACAGCCAAGTTGTACTGTGAAATGAAGCTTGCATGACGTCAGCCAGGGGCCCAGCGCTCATTAACATAACTGGTGACGTTTCCACGCAATACACATCGATGATGACGTCGATTTCTCGATTATGACGTCAGTCAACGCTCATTTTGGCTAGCTTAAGGGCGACGGCCGTTTTGAATCGGCAGCCTCAGCATAGATGGTAGATGTCAAAGTAAGTAAGTAAGCGTAAGTAAGTAAAAGTAAGTAAGTAAGTAAGCGTAAGTAAGTAAGTAAGTAAGCGTAAGTAAGTAAGTAAGTAAGTAAGTAAGTAAGTAAGTAAGTAAGTAAGTAAGTAAGTAAGTAAGTATATCCTTTATTGAGAAGCAGTAGCAAACGCACAGCACTGTATAGGCCTATGGCAAGATTAATACATTCAAACAAATAAACAAAAATTTATATACAGTGGCGTCACTAGGACGGTGCGGGGGTGCGGACCGCACCGGGTGTCACCATCGTAGGGGTAACACCAAAATGACTGTCTAACAAATTTATTTAAGAGTTTCAGCAGAAATTTATAATTTTTAAATTATGTTCGCTCTAGTGATATATTTGTGGGGCGCGGTGGTGTAGGGGTATGTTCGGTGCCTTGCAGCCGAAGGGTTGCGGGTTCGAATCCACCCTCAAGCCGCCGCGTAGGGACCCTGGGCAAGTCCTTCACTCGTAATTGCTCACGCGCTTTGGCGTGAAACTCCGATTCAGTGTCCGCGCTGTAGTCAGGAGCGCCTCTGAGTAGAAATCTTGGAGGGGCGCTATAACAAGTGACCTTAATAAATAAATAAATAAATAAATTTATATATTATTATACATCTCTATGGTTCTGACGGTTCAGCTGAAAATCTACCGGTTGTCGTCTGATGTTGCTCGGCTGGCGGTTGTTCTGTGAGCTTGTCGCCCTCCTGTGGTTTTGGCAACAGCGATTGCCGTTGGTGTTCGTCGTATGGCTGTTGTTGCCTTGCTATTTCTTCATGCTATTGGCGACGTTGTTCTTCCAGTGGCGGCACTACACCAGGGCAAGCCATGGCAAATGCCTTGGCAAAAAAGCCTTTGCCATGGTCGTTTCTCTGCCAGAATGTTTGCCCTGCCGATAATTTATTTGGGCGTAAACCGCCTATGCACTGGTTACTTGTATGACAGCCCTAACTATGCCCTGGTAAAAAAAATGTCTGGCGCCGCCTCTGAAATGGCCCTGGTGAAAAAGCTTTTGCCCTAGTCAAAGCTGCCCGAATATTTGCCCTGCATATAAAATAAATGGCGCCCTGCAGCACTGCATGGTCACTTGTATGCCTGCCCTGGCTATGCCCTGGATACAAAGAATGTCTGGTGCCGCCACTATGTTCTACATGTTTCTTCGAGTTACTGTTTGTTCTTTTCGTTGCTGATATTATTAATGTTATCTTCTTCTTCGTGTATTGCAGGCTGTCTGTTCTGTTAGTAGTTAAGATTTATGTCTTCTGTCATTTGTGTTCATTTGAATTGTTTCAATTGCATAATAGTATACTGTAACCGGTTGCGGTTTGTCAACCGGATTGTCTGAATAAACGAAACTATTATTCTTGGATGGTCTTCGTTTTGTCGTTGGCGATGTCATTCTTCCTGCTGTTCTGTTTGTTGTTGCATTTGCTCCTCTTGTATAATTTCTGTCTGTTGTTGACGTTGTCCCTCTCTCCGTTGCCCTTCATGTTGCTGTCTCTGTCCTGCTTTGGTCAATTGATTTCACCAAAATTCAGTTGTATGATTTACTCCACACGGTTTTCATGGTGATCGCGAGCCTCTGAAGCTAATTTCAGTCTCGTATTTTACAGTAAGTAAGTAAGTAAGTAAGTAAGAATGTTCTTTATTAAACGCAGGCAAACGCTCAGCGCTTTACATACAAAGTCAGAAATAATTTATGTATAAAGAAAACGATAATTAGAAGATAATTAAGTCAACTAGAAAACAGATGTCTAACTGTACAACATCCTAGCTAAGAAGCCGCGCCTGGTAAGGGAATCAAATCTAGGAAGAACACGGTTATGTGAGCGTGGGCGCAGGTCATGACCAGTACAATTGGGCCAAGATTAACACGATAATGTTTCCTTATTTGCATTCAGTGTTTCAAGAATTCTTTTGGTCGCGAGGGACGTTGACGTCAACTGCGAATAAGCAGATAACAGTTACGTGTTAATTAAGTCATGGATCCGGAGTTTAACGACATTTCATGGCAACAAAGGCCATTGATGTCAGCTGGCATTTTTTCGCCAAATACAGGGTTTTGTTTCTTTATTATTATTAACTCAACGAATATCATTGCACAGCAAAAAAGTTCAACACCCCTACGTACAACCCGTTTGCTGAATTTATTGTGTCGGGTGAAAGCGTTTTAAAGAACAATATAGGCCTAATAGGCTACTCTCCCTCGATGTTTATTATTCGGTCCGTTCCAGTGTTAAAACCATGATAAATGAAAAACATTACTTTATTCAGGTTTCGGAATCGTTCCACCCGATCGTAGACAGTTTTCTATTATGTATTAACATCTTTGGGCTTTTAAACTCTTCCTTACTCTGCGTGTGGAATGAAAATTGAAGACTGTTTTGTCACTTAGCGATTATGCGAAGAATACGTCGTGGCAATGTCGACAAACCAGACACTGAAACTTCTATATATGGGGTCGTCCATTAATTATATCAACATAACAGGGGGAGGGGTTTGAAAAGTTGACAGTTTTTGACAAAGGGGGTTCAGTACAATTTGACGTCAACAAATTTCTTCCAATCAATCAACACAGACCCTTCAAAATGGTAGCGAAAACATAAAGTAACGCTAAAATGTATAATTGCTTAATATTTAATTCATTCATTCATTCATTTCGAGATATTTATATAGCGCCCCTTCAAGATTTCTACTCAGAGGCGCTCCCGACTACAGCGCGGACACTGAATCGGAGTTTCACGCCGAAGCGCATGAGCAATTGCGAGTGAAGGACTTGCCCAGGGTCCTCAGGACCCTACGCATACGCGGCGGCTTGAGGTAGATTTTAATACTACTAAAAAGCTGTTAATAAACTAAACTCATATGTTTTGAAAATCGAGATTGCATTTTTTAGTGTAAAATTTAAAAAAAATGATTCTACATGTATTGCGCCATTGTGTTTCTTTTTGTAGGGAGGGGTTCTGGGATTGTTGACATAATTTTTAGGGGGGTCCGTCAATGTTTGACAGTTGTTGACAAGGGGTGAGGCACATTATCTACCGAAGGCGTCTAAAAGTGAAGAGAACCAGTGAAAGCCAATGAAATAAAGTGATAGAAGTATTGGAACGAGAATGGCGTCACTGTTAGATCGACACGAACCGGAAGTGAGCCGTCTGATCGTTTCTGTAGCGCGACTATCCGTGTTTGTGGCGACCTCTGGTGCGTTAGTCGTATTTCTTCGAAAGGGGGCGGTGCAGTTTCTACCTCGATTCCGCTGCCGAAGTCCATACCATTTCCACTTCCATCTAAATCTGTAAATGAGAAAACATAAACAGAGGATTGTATTGACAAATTCTTCTTCTTCTTCTTCTTTTGGTTCTCTGCCTTGCTAGGCAGGTTCGTACGTCCAATTTCGCCATTCATCACGTTTTCTGGCTCTTTCCTTCAGTTTGCTGTAATCTTCCTCCAACATCCCAGTCCAACAACATCATTCTCGGTCTAACTCTTGTCTTCTTCCCTCCATTCTTCTCTCAATTATAATTATTGACAAATTATTGACAAATTATTGACAAATTAGTGATCAAAATTTATCAAAGATTTTATATGACGAAATAATTAAGTAATAAATCAACTATTAAAAATGAACTAAACTTTGATTTCTTTAAGTCTATGATGAATTGAGTGAAAACCGATCGGAGGACATCCAGAAGTGAAGGTCTTGGGAGAGAGCATCAATGCGACCGGCAAGCTGTGCAGATGGGAGGGGGGTCCATGGACAAAGGCTTACTCATCATCCGCGTAAAGGTGGCCAGTTGACAGGTGTTTTGAAAAGAGGGCAGGAGTGTAAGCCGTATACACAAAAGGTAAAGAAGTGGACCGAGGATAAAGCCCTGGGGGACCCAAATTTTACCATTACCCAGGGAGTTTCCGAGTCTCCACAGATAACCATTTGGGCGTGGCCAGTGAGGTAAGACCGAAGCCAAAGGAAAGGAGGGCCTTTGAAGCCACCAGAAATCTCAAGGCGTTGCAATAAGATATCGTGGTCTACCATGTCAAAGGCGACAGATACATCAAAAAGAGCCAGCAGCGTAAGGTGCGATTGATCGACGGCAGAGTAGATACTATCAGAGAGAAGGGATAGCAGAACCGTTTCAGTGGAGTGGTTAGCCCTGAAGCCTGACTGACTGGGAAGGAGCAGACCATATTGCTCAAGGTATGGGAGAAGCTGCAATGAGACAAGGCGTTCAACAGTCTTAGACAAGAAGGAAAGGTTGGAAATGGGACGGTAGTTTTGACAGAGGTTTGCGTCGAGTTTCGGTTACTTACGAGAAGGATAAACGATAGCTCGTTTTTTATAGGCGGGAAGACATCTTACTTTTGAACCCCCGACCTCGGCTGACGGTCCTGCACACTGACCACTGGACTCAATCATTCCCCAGTTTAATTAGCAGACTGGTGATTTAATTAATAATTGTAATTTCTACCGTTTTCACTCCATCCGTTGTAAGCCTGACGTAGTTTGTCTGCAGTAACTTTGAGTTTAAGAATCTGTTGATGTATGACGCTGGTCAGTTGGACTGGACGCCGAGTGTAACCACTGTCTTCTGCCAATCCCTCTCGCCTACAAGGATGACATCATGCATGATACCATACTATGTCATCTCCTCTCAGATCATATCATATTTCATATTGAATCATATCACATCACATCATAAACTGTCTTATCTCGTAATCTTATCTCATATCTCATCATCTGTTCTGTTCTGCTGAACTTATTTTAATTCTGCTAGTTGTTGGTATCATTATTATTACCATTACATTCTGTTATATACAGGAATTACGATTTAAGGGTAGGCCTAACATTAGTACAAAAATCATTCTTAAGGATTCTGCATGGTCTGGAGTGGGGTGACACCATGAGTTACCGCACCGGGTGACACCAACCCTAGTGACGCCACTGAATATGGGCATGTTCACTGATCAGCTGATTGAGAACGAGTTATTCTTTTTTTTCAGTATTCTATCTATATTTTTTCCCATTTATAGGCTGCATCTCAGCCCTTTGAAGAAACCATCACAGCCAACAGCATCAGAGAGAGCAGCAGTTGCTGTGGTCAAGGTTGTGGTCAAGGTCGTGTTCATGAAGGTCAACGTCCACGTGATGAATTCTTTGGAACATCACTAAACCAACCGACTGCAGCTTGTGACAATGAACAATGGAACTGGCAAAAGGCATTTTCAAAGAAGGACATTCGTTTTACTGGGACAGCAGGACCTTCAAAGACTGCCCGCTGCTGTGTAACGCCTGCCAAATTATTTGGATTATTTTTGGTGACACTGTTATTGAGCTTTTAGTCCAAGAAACGAACAAGTATGCTTTGCGATCTAGACAGGATACACCATCCAGCATGTCTTGGCTCCCTGTTACTAGAATGGAAGTTGAAGCATTTTTAGTCGTACAAAATGCTATAGGGGTTGCTGACTTGCAAGAAATCCATGACTATTGGTCAACTGAACCCGCACTTGAGGTGCTGTCATGCCAGGTCCTGGTAGGAACCCACTCTCATGCCTAGGCTGCTCGGCAAGCATTTTCCATGCAATGCACATGTTAGGAGAAGGTTCAAAGTCTGTACCAAGCACAGATATCTAGAGACTGGAAAATACACAGATACTAAGATAGCGACCTTTTGCGTAAAATGCAATGTTAATTTGTGTATCGGTGACTGTTTTGCATGTTGACTTGCGAAGGGCGCTATATAAATAAAGTTTTGTTCACAATAAAATGTTCATTTTAGAGCCAGAAGTCTGCTGATTCAGAAAATATATACTTTATTATGCTTATCTGTAATTCTTGTTGCACTATTGTTGTGCTACTATGGGTACCGTCAATTTAATGATTTTCCGAAAAAAACAATTCAGGCGGGAATTGGTTAAACGCACGGTGTATCTGATAAACATGAAAGAAGTAGCAATGAGCACGTGTTTATTTATAGAACAATTTGAATCCTGAAAAAATTCGGCGTCTATAATATTATTAGCACCGCAAAGTCGTAAAAACTTTTACCAGATGGCCCGAAAGGGGCCATCTGGCGGTAGGCCTACAATTAAAAAGTCATTTATAATGACCTTTCGTTTTTAAAATACAAACCAAAAAAGGAAGCGGGAAACGTTGACAGGAAAACACGCGTAATTAAGAATAAATCATAGTCACAAAGCACTAAAACGTTTGCTAAGATTTCGTTGATATTGTAAGACCATTGTTTTGAAATCGCAAATCAAGTGAAAGGTGCAATTTATTGGAAGGATTTGCTATTAGAGAAATGCACATAGATTCGTCGTCAAGGCAGACAAAAAGATGCAAGTCAATTATTTATACTCGATGTAATTTTCGGGTACGAGGGACGCCAGTTCTCCAACTTTTTCGACTGAGGTACAGTACCTAACCTTTATTAGACATAGAGAATAAACAATGCCCGATGTTTAATATCATCTTGGAAAAACATAAATAATTATTCAAATTATAAATACAATCCCAATGTTTTAGCATAGGTGATCATCTGTCTTTGGATCAGATGTCGCTGACGGCGGTGCACGTGATTTATTGAATAGGCCCCGAAAGACAACTTTTTCTGTTTCGTTGAAACCATTTAATGCTATCCAGGCAATGTTTGTTTCAAAGTTTATCCTCTCAGAAACGATTGCTGGTTACCACAAACAAAATAATCAATCAACCCACATTCGTCAATTAGTTACAATACAACCAGTCCGCTCAACCAGTGTTTTCGTTTTATGTTGAGTATAGTACTCACACCTCTCCTCTCATCTCGTCCTTATAATTTGTCACTTGATCTATTATGGTCAAGCTTCACCGCCACTGTGGAATCAACTGAATCCTGCATTGTGTCAGCTATTCGACCTCCCAGCCAGTTGAGTCGTTAAATATTGTATTGTGAAAAGTCAACTGGGACATACTAATGCCCAGGTTTACCCGTATTTAAAATTTCGTAATCTATAAACTAAAAGTACAAGCTTAAAACAGAAACTATATGTAAGAAAGTAAGCATTGTATTGTATTGTATTTAGAAATTTATAAAGCGCTTCTCGCAGTAATACCCAATAGGGTGGAGTGAAAAACCGAAAATTAAAAATTAAAAGTAATAGCAAACCAAAAGTTGCCTAATGGTATGGGGTCAAAAAATGTCAAAAAAGTTTTAAAATATTAATGTCTTCCGCCCCCACCAGAGGGCCAAAGTTACGAAAAATAGCATTTTTTCGAGAAAATTGTTGGTTTCCTTGTAATATTTTTTAATTGAAAACTAATTAATTTTCATTCAATATACCGTTGTATAGAGCTTTCAAAACTGAATAAAACTATATATTAATTTTCAGTATATGCCCATATTTGTAGAAGTTATTAACTTTTTACCATTTCCTATGGTTCGCGACATGTCGCGAAGTCTAAAAACGGTTAAACACTAATAACTTTTGTATCCTTCGAGATATTTTAACCCATAGTATGTCATTCGATTCAGCTCTGAACCGCCGTTCTAACGGTGTATTGTGATGCGGGATTGTTAACAGTACACATTTGTTTAACATTTTTTTTACAGTTTTAGTATAGTATTTTTGCAATTTTTCATTGATTCTGTTGTCATTTCAGCTGAATGCGCACTTTGTCCGATAAATTTACAAAAGTTGATCTAAGACATCTATGATATTTTAAAATCAATAAATATAGATGTGCTGCACAACTCTGTTGCATTTCACAAAGTGATTAAAATTCTAGGCAGTCTCAGCATGAAACCTTAAAAAGTGGATTACAAAATGACTTTTTACAATGAAATGTGGCAATTTGTAAATTTACAGAGCAATTCAAATGTCTTATCTCTTAGAAAATGTGCAAGACAGTTTAGATTTTAAGTTGATTCAGTTTCGAAACAGGTAGTTTGTAAATATAACTCTAAAAGGGCTAGACTCGAACCTAAACTATATAACAGAACTGTGGAAATACGGTATGGAGTAGTAAAAGGACCATACTTTGCACTGCCCTGACATGGAAAATGCAATAAAAATTGCCTATCTGAAAATGCTTTCATCTTTTTTTAAACAGCTACACATTCTTCTTATTGTTCAGTGTTCTGCCCTTAGGTAGATAAATGAATGAATCGATGCCATTCTTATCTACTTGGTTACTATTCCTTTATTTTTTTATATCCTCGTCTGCGAAGCAGGACGTTTTGGCGCCGGACGTTTTGGCGCCGGACGTTTTGGCGCCGCCGTTTTGGCGCCGGACGGTTTCGCGCCGCCGTTTTGGCGCCGGACATTTTGGCGCCGCCGTTTTGGCGCCGGACGTTTTGGCGCTAATAAACGTAGTAAATAATGTTAATTTTTTAATGCAAAGAAATATTAGCCAAGTTCTTATGATGAGTTGGATTGATTGAAATAGAATTTGGTGCATTAATACCATCTTCTTATTGTATTGTATTTGAACACTTGTTATAGCGCCCCTACCAGATTTCCCATTCAGAGGCGCTCCCGACTACTACGCGGACGCTGAATGGCAATACCGTAGTTATTATGTCTGAGTATTTACTCAATCTCAGATAGACCAGAGGCAGTCAGATCAGCTGTTATGGTGGGTTTTGTTGACGACGAGAAAGCTTGGAAGGCCGAGGATCTGATGGATGACGGTAAGATTTCTTGAATCAGCGACTTAAATTTTGAATGCTTGTGGCATGATGAGAAGAGGAGCCTGAAGCATGTGACAGCGAGTGAGTGGCAGTTTTGTTGGATGAACTGAGAATGTTGGGGATTCAGACTTCAGAGGGTGTTTGTTTCGGAGTTGAGTTGCAGTGTGGAATATTGATCGGTTGGAGATCTTGAGGCGATTAGTGACTGACGACGAGAGAGAGTGAGATATGAGGACGAACTGGTAGACCCGGATGACTGGATGGTGAAGAATGTGCCAAGGTACTTTGGCTGGTAGTATTGTATTTAGTTGTTGGTGAGCGATTAGATTCTGAAGTGGATGCCCTAAAGCATTTTCAGCCAGTGGACTGATTTAATATTGTGATGCTTTGGTGTATGTGGTGTTGCTTGAGTGTATTTGAATGAACAGTCATTCAACTTTATTGAGCTGTAATGAAATTATGTTCTATAAACATGTTGAATATTGACGTTTTATTGTTATTTTTAGCAAGTGTATGAAAACGACGAGCAACATTCTGTCAGAGCTTCAAAATCCAGTTGTAGGACGAGGCTTTCATCTTAATAATATTACAGTGTATACTTGTTTTACTCCAGCTTTCGCTACAGTCGACTTTTATATCTTCACTAAATATATACTTTATTATAGCATAAAGGAGTGCTATTAAACAACGGATGGATAACTTCAGTATTTCGTCATTTAGTTTTTCTGTGTTAATAATTTCTTATTTTACTCGAAACGAACTACTACTGATACACGAAACATGAACTCTTCTTGTAAGAATCTGAAAGGCGAACGTAAATGAAGAAAACGGTAATGTGTGAAACTGGACACAGCTTATGTTGGAAAAGCTATGACAACAACAATTGCAGAAACCTCTCACAGAGGCAATTGCTTTGAACTGCATATCAACACTCATCTTTGTCTAAAGCCATATACAGATCCCGACTTTCTCTAGAAACACAAACATATGTCATTTATTTCAGACATGTGCACTGTATACTCCGGGTGATCATCTCACAGCTCATCAAAGAACCGATACTGGAGAGAAACATCGACATTAACTATCAAGTCAGTATCAAGATGGCGAATACAAAAACCCATACGATAGAAGAACAGTACAGGTGCCAGATATGTCAGAAATCATTTACTAAAGGTTCTAGTCTCAAAACGCACATGAGAACCCATACTGGAGAGAAACCATACAGTTGCCAGTTATGTCAGAAATCATTTAATGTAGGTAGTGATCTGAAAAGGCACATGAGAACCCATACTGGAGAGAAACCATACAAGTGCCAGTTATGTGGGGAATCATTTAATCGAGGTGGTACTCTGAAAAGGCACATGAGAACCCATACTGGTGAAAACCATACAAGTGCCAGTTATGTCAGAAATCATTTAATGTAGGTAGTGATCTGAAAAGGCACATGAGAACCCATACTGGAGAGAAACCATACAAGTGCCAGTTATGTGGGGAATCATTTAATCGAGGTGGTACTCTGAAAAGGCACATGAGAACCCATACTGGTGAAAAACCATACAAGTGCCAGTTATGTCAGAAATCATTTCATGTGGGTGGTCATCTGAAAATGCACATGAGAACCCATACTGGTGAGAAACCATACAAGTGCCATTTATGTGAGAAATCATTTTATCAAGGTGGTCATCTGAAAACGCACATGAGAACCCATACTGGTGAAAAACCATTCAAGTGCCAGTTATGTCAGAAATCATTTAATGTTGGTGGTTGTCTGAAAACGCACATGAGAATCCATACTGGAGAGAAACCATACAAGTGCCAGTTATGTGGGGAATCATTTAATCGAGGTGGTACTCTGAAAAGGCACATGAGAACCCATACTGGAGAAAAACCATACAGGTGCCAGCTATGTCAGAAATCATTTATTCGAGGAGAGACCTTGACGGTTCATATGAGAACCCATACAGGATTTAAACCATACATATGTAAGGTTTGTAATAAAGGATTCAAAGACATTGGGCATCTAAAGAGTCACAGAAGAACTCATGCAACTGAGAAGCAACAATCGCGCAACGAACCTTGTAACAAGAGCAGTTCTTCAGCGAAGCAGTTTAAACTCCATGAAGGAACACCGCAACAGGAACTTAAAATGGGAATTGATGTAATTGCTAACCTGTCTTGTCATTTAATCAGATTTAGTCCAGGCGTTCTTCAGAAAGAAAATGAACGATACTCAAAGAACGTACATCCGCATTTTAGTGGAACTGCAGGCCATTTTCCGAAATTTAGAGATGAAGAATGTCTGTATATTAGGAAATTAAAATATCCTGTGAATACAAAAGCGTTTTTGTCAAAACGTTTTGGATGTGGTATATGTGACGATATGCTTGAGACAGAGAAGGGATTTCTAGAGCATTGTTCTAGCCATCGATTTTCTCCACCTGACGACATAGTTGCTTACGTGTCCTGAATTATGATTCCATGTAACTACAGTTGAAAACATTTGGAATTGGAGATTCATAATGAAAAGATGCTATGGAAGTAATGAAAAGATGCTGTGGAAGTATACGAATAGTTACTTTGTACCTCTTTCATTTCGTAATATCCGCCCATGCGAGGACATAATCCCCACCGGCTAGGATATATTATATAATATCTTTTGATTTCACTGCAGGTGCATTCCACCGTCACTGACGTAACATTCATACAGAAATATTGCAGCGGTTTTAAATCCAGCACACTGTGATATCGCTGATTAGAAAAAAACTGTAATGCAAAAGAATGTAACTATATTGTCTCTCTTAAAAGCCAGCAAAGACTTGGCAGAAAATGTACTTAGTTAGTTTTTACAGCGGTCTTTCTGTAGCGTCACTGACGTAACACGTTTTGACATCATAATTTTTGTACTTTATGCAAACATCATATTCTTCTGAAACCTCACTGCAAAAATTTTATTAATGTCTTTAAAATTATTGGTACAGGTTGTAGAATACACAGAAAGTTAAAAATCTTGTCTAGCAGTCATAATGTCATAATTTTCATGGTGCCTAAAATGTCACTGACGTAACATTTAAATGTCACTGGCGTAACGCTTCTGAAAACTAAAAACAAATGCAGTAAATTAACTAGTTATAGTTCATAATTATGCAAGAATGTTTTAATCCAATGTTGTTGGATGCTGCAATGTCTCCATTGAAAGTAAACAAGCCCTTCAGTTGACCGGTATTGGCGCTCCAATTGTCTTCTCCATAGATGACATCTTGTACCAGATAATTTCTCTAGAAGTAGGCCATCGCCATCCTCCACAACACGGATGCAAGACATTGACCAGTAGCTCTTCCATGTCTACGAGGGCAACTTTCTTCAGCGGACTTTTAGGAAGAGATTTCTTGAGTCGATTAACAGCTTTTCCATATACCTGCGCATATGAGAAAATCTTTGATGGAGTTGCAGCGTAGTCTGATTCAGTCTTTTGGGTGCCATTTTTCAGCTTTTGACGAAGTTTAAAATATTCTATACTTAGCACTCTCGGACTAAGATTTCTTTCTGTTTTTGTCCCACTTCAGTCTTGATTTAATTTGCTGCCCAGTATTCTTCTTCCTGATAGCCAGCCTCTCCTCTGGCGACTTATTCATGCGTACATTCGTGTTCGCTCCATTCTAGTTTTTCGTCCAAATCACATGCCCTGTGTGCAAAAATAAAATAACTGATATGGCTTACTATGATGAGGAACTTTTTATAATGATGATGATTACTATGATAGCTTACTTCAAATTGAAGCTAAGATGTCAGATACTGATTTTAGAAGTACATATTTACAAGTATATACAAACTTTAAGCAAGTTTCTTACCGTCACTGACGTAACCATCATGGTCGTTGTTACGTCAGTGACAGTGCGAAAGTTACGTCAGTGACGCAATAATTATGCATTTACTTAAATTATAACATTTTTTTTCTACATAGTTGTATTCTTAATATATTATGTCAGAAGTTTACAAAATTTCAGAATTTTTGCTGTATCACTTTTTGCTGGATTCTAATAAGTCATAATGTTTTGTCACTGACGTAACATTGAAAAGTACACCTCTAATTTCTTCTGCCACAGAAATGAACTGTTATAAATTGTTCAAAGTTTAACTTGAAAATGCTTACCAAGTGGAACCTCTATCCAAATGATGTAACTTCTTTGTTAATATCAACCAAATGCTGCAGTTATGTACAAAATAAACCTTTTAATATTTCTGTATAAGAATCACACAAAACATGTCAACGTCAATGATGCAAGATGGCCGCCGGTCACGTGAACAAACTTGATCAATTTATGCTATTTTAAACACTACGGTCTCTTGGCCTTTTAATGTTACTTTTATTGTAACTAAATTGGAGAAAAGATTTTTGGGTTCTATGTCTCATTGCCCGTGGAATTCACCTGCACTGGAAAAAGTTTATTATTTCCTCTGGACGAACTGTCCGTTGACGAATCGTCCGTTGACGTATCGTCCGTTGACGAAACGTCCACTTGACGAACAGTCCGTTGACGAATCGTCCTTTGACGAAACGTCCCCAAACCCTCCCATACAGCTGCCGCAGCGAGAGATCGAACCCCTGACCTTGAAAATATTACATTCGACACTTCATTTGTTATTCTTGCTTGCCTATGAGCTGGGATATGCATATTTTATGTTTTGGCGGCCATATTGGCCGCCATCTTGGAAATTAACCTCTCCACAATTGTGCAACTGTTAAACTTAATTCTTTGGTTGATTAAACACTTTATCCCAGATTTTAGGTTACTTCTGAGTTCAGATATTTAAAACATATATTTTCGCTATCAACGAAAAATAACGACGTCGAGGACCAATAGGGGTAAATTTTTACCCCATGACCATTTGGACTGAAAAATCTTTTCCCACAACATGACAACAAGGCGGTTATGCTGTCAGAATATGTCTGCGGTCATAACTTTTAACAATAAAACGGCAAATTATAACTCGATACAGTTGCTCCGCAATCAACATTCAAAAACCGCTGGGGTAATTATTTACCCCTCTTGGTCCTGCGAAGGTTAAAACAGAAACTATATGTTAGTAAGTAAGTTAATACGTTTGTATGTATGTATTAAGACTACTCAATATAGTAGCGAGCTGTAAGTACCTCACAGTTTTGTCGAGGGATGAATAGTTAACTGTTGTAAATAAGAACGTTTGATCTTCGGGCTACCAAGAGGGGAGGGTTACCAACCCCACGTTTTTTGCATCACAAACTTGTTTCATATGGAATATAATTTTCACATTTTAAGTAGCTGTAGGAGATTCATTTGCGCACATTTGAGGTAAATACCGTGGTAGTTTCCCACGCCATTCAAAAGTTATACCCGATATTACCGAAGTACCAGGGGTGGATACCACCCTCCTAAGTTTTTCGACTATTGCGTATTCATTATTCTTACTAGAAGAGAAACAAATATGCCATTCTTTAGGGGAAATGCAGGGCTATGTTTGCTTGCTTACGCATTTGTCTTTTGAAAACCGGAAGTGATCAAAATAAACAATAATTATACGCATGATCTGCGTGAAAATGGCTAATGCAGCATCACAATGTAAACCGATATTTGTCTAAGTAAACGTTTGTCAACATCTACAGATTTAGAACTTATATTAGCTGAAAAAGATACTGAAGATGAAGTGAGAAGCCTGTTTTCAGGAGGCATTCGCACAAAACAACGGAGTAACTTGCAATAAACAGCACGTACCACTGTCAATTTTGACTGCAGTGAACGATGACGTGAAGTCTTGTTTCATGTTGATATAGCTGCATGCCTTTATATGTCGCTGCAACTAAAACAGACTATGGACTAGTTTTTAATAATAATATTCTTTATTGAAACAATCCGGTTGACAAACCGCAACCGGTTACAGTGCTATTGTTACAAACGAAGCCTCATTATAGGCCTATAGGCTATTTAAAATGTTCTTGGATACGTAGATCAGTTTCACAGATTCTAATATATGTTTATCCAAACAAAACCAGGTGTACGCAATGATATAAAATATCGCTAATTATGGATCGGTTGATTCGGTTCCGTTGTTAAAAAATATGTCATTTCAAGGTGCATTCACGTAATTTACAACTAGGTAATCTATCGTTTTAGCGGGTTTAATTATTGCATTAGTATTCAGTATCGTTTTAGCGGGTTTAATTAGCCTATGTGAAACTAAGCAATAAACGTGTTTAATCCAGCTTACATTTCATGACGACATTTTTTCATCAATCCAACTTCCATTTAGTTGCAAAAGATTACTTTTATCAATCCAACTTCTATTTGACGAGATAAATATTTTTCATCAATGGAACTTTTATATAAGGAACGATATAAATTCTCATCGATCCCGCTTCTATTTACGGTAAAAATTATTTCGATCAATCCAACTTCAATTTTGAACATAGGAATGTTTTCATCAATCCAACTTCCATTTAGGGAAACAGTTTTTTTCATCAGTCCAGCTTCCATTTTAAAGTGACAATATCAAATAATTTAGCAAACAACATAATAAAACCTGCTATTCCGATATGAGAATTTCAGAAATAATTAAACCCGCTAAAACGATGGATTAGGCCTACCGATCCGGTAATAAAGACTTTCTCGTAATATTATTTATTTCTGTAGCATGCTAGCACAATGGGCGCCTATGCTGGAAAACACAAGCGAAACGATAATGAAAATTGTAGTGAACAGCAGAAACGTAAATTTCCATTTCCTACAGCTCACAAGAGAGGTAAGCAAAAAGAAAGAATTTTAATAATAATAATAATAATAATAGATAGGCTATTTGAGTGCCGTTGTTCGTAAAACAAAATATTTATGTCTCACCTCATAGGTGAGCTACCGTAAGAAATAAAGTGTCGAATAGTTTCAAGATCAAGGAATCCAATTCTCGTAGTGCCAATAGTGTGTGAGTGTTTCTTTCCAAGATGGCAGCCAATATGGCCGCCAAAACACAAATATAAATATCTCAGCTGATAGGTAAGCTACGATAGCAAATGAAGTGTGAAATTTTATAATATCAAGGTCAAACAGTCGTTTTTTCGCAGTAGCAAAAGTGCCGGGATGATACTATTCAAGATGGCGACCAATGTTGCCGCAGGAACAAAACATGCATATTTCAGCTTTAAGTTTAGCTAAAGTAACAAAAGAAGTGTCAAATTTAATATATTCAAGATCAGCGTATCGATTTCTCGTAGTGGCAATAGTATGGGAGCGTTACTATCCAAGATGGCGTCCATTATGGCCGCGAAAAGCAAAATATGAGCTGAGATATAAAAATTTCTGTGTTTTGGCGCCATATTGACCGCCATCTTGAAAAGTAACACTCACACACTATTGTCACTACGATAAATCAATTCCTTGACCTTGAATATACTAAATTTGACACTTCATTTGTTAATGTATCTTACCTGTGAGCTGAGATACACATAGTTTTGTGTTTTAGCGGCTATATTGGCCGCCATCTTGGAAATTAACACTCTCATACTATTTCCGTTACTACAGATCGAATCCTTGACCTTAAAAATGTAACGATCTATAAAATCATTACTAGAGGTTATTTTTAGAATTACTTGTGTCCGCCCCCTGAGACCTCTAGCGGTAGAAAATTGGCGAGCCGATGAAACGATGGTGTCGTGCTTGGCCTCGGTAGTTTTCGCCGTTGATAGCATTATTATTGGAATTTTCCTTCAGCCTCTGATCACGCGCTAGTCACGCCTGGTACAGCAGCAGAACCCCTGACTCATCCCCTACGTCATCGATTTTCTGTCTTATTTCGTGTCCATATAAGGTTAGCATCTGGAGCTGGACGGCTGATTGGTTGAAGAGTCTGATTAGAGACCCTGCCACTAGTAAAATTTGTCACTCGTTGCTGAGACGTCCTGGAGGTTAGATCTGTATCGATGGATTACCTAGGAGTCGTTGCCGAGTCGTCCGAGAGATCCTTTCTTTTTGAGTTCCCGTAGATTAGATAAGGAATTGAGAAACACTTGCGTTAGTCTCTTCCTAAGAGTTAAATAGTGCACTATAGAAGTTTAAAGTAGAAACGAGTACGATTGGAATAATATTGTCGATTGTCTGAATTGCGAGGAAATGTGAACTCGTAACGGGATTTTATCGTATTCGCTGGATTACTCTCTGTCGTCGTCTTCGCTGGATTATCTTCTGTATTCGTAACCTATAATTGCCGTGGATTATTAATCATGTCCTTTGTTCCAAAGATGGGTAAATAATAATCTTTCTTTACTTTGAATTGATTGTAATTGCAAGTCACTGCCAGTAGAAACTGCGTAGGATAAAGTTAAATGTTTTACTTGAATTGTTGTATATAATTGAGACTGTTCGTTGCATAATCTTTAATAATAATTTCTAACTATGTCTCGTGAATCTGTACATTCATTGGAGGAAGGTGAGCAAGGTAATGTTAGATCTCTTTCACCGGAGTTGGTTCGAGCCTCTGTTCTTGAACGCTTGTTGGAAAGCATAGAAAAGGTGTCGGCCGGACAAAATAATCTGGACAAAAGATTAAATGACCGACTTACTGACGTGACTGATGGACAAAATAATCTGGACAGAAGACTAAATGACCGACTCACTAATGGACAAGACAAGATAGATAGACGATTGATGGACATGTTTGATGGACAGTCTGACATAAGACAAAGACTAGGAGACCTCTTTGAAGGGCAGTCTGACTTGTCCAGATCCCACTTTGAATTGTCTGGAGTTCAGTCTGAATTGTCTAGAACCCAATCTGAAATGCAGAAAGATCAGAGAAGTCTGTTGAATAGGATAGAATCCTTAGAAGCAGATAGAAGAGTAAGTAAGGAGGTGAGTGCCACTACAAACCCTGACTTTTCGGAACCTCAACCGAAAGTTGCCGAACTCCCTTCCGCCGCAGCCTTACCCTTGGAAACATTCGTCAAGAAATCTGTATTAGAACAATCGCATGGATTTGAACCCGAGTCCTTAGGCCTACGCAGGAGCACTAGATTAAAGGACCGGCCACAGCCTGATTACCGTTTCCCTGTGAAACCTGGATTTAGAAAGGAAACTGGGGCCATACCTAAAGAATACTCTGCATTATCGAACATCAGCGGAACTCAAATCTCACTTCAAAACGTTACCTCTCCTTTACATAAACCGCCTGTAGTAGCGCACAGTCGGGGAGGAGATGGCAGACATCACATTGGCGGCGTTGGAAGGGATCTTCGTTTGATGTTCGATTTTTAGAGGAAGACCCAGAAGATGGAGAAGTCAGTGAAGCTAGAATTACAAGCGAAACTGACATACAGAGATCTAGTGTAAGATTTGAACGAGATGTAGATGTAGAATCTTTGCATAGTTCTGTAGATCATGAAATTGATAATCTAGAACAAGATAAATGGAGAATAAATAATAACAATGGCAGAGAAATGCAATTACAAAGGGATTTTGGGGTTGAAAATTTGGAAAATGAGAAATTTGTCAGAGGAATGGATTCCCAATTATTCGGTAGAGGGCCCCAAAGGGAAATAAATTTGAGTGATGCTAATCGACCTAATGTATCGCCTTTGCCTCTTTCTGCCTCTGAATCTCGACGTCAACCCGAGATTACTGAATCAAATTTGGATTACGAATCGAGAATACAATTTCGTCGACCCACTTCTGTTCCACTCGACGCTCAATCGCTCAGAAATCCTCTCGAATCGGAAATTTCGTCGCAAAGGAATATGCCTGATCGCGATCTCTTTCGAATGTCACATGCCTCCGTCGTTCATTCTCAAGCCTCCGCCTTTAATCCTCACGTCTCTGAAGAAATGATTCGAAGACAACCGAAATCTCGCATTCCTTCGTTCAACCGGATAATTTCTTAACCAGCCTGCCTCTTAATCGCTACGACGCACCGCCGAGAATCGACAGAATTATGATACATGTACCTTCGTACGCATCCAATTTTCCGGATCCATACAGAATTCCAGATACTTATCCTTCATTCGCTAGATGGCCTGCCTATGCCTTTGATTTTAACCAGAGAACATGCTTAGGAGCTCAACCATATAGATTTGAAAGAAAACTTGAACCTTGGAGTTTACCTTCTGAGCCAACCAGAATAAATCGAAGCGAAGAAATGACAATGAAAGAGCAGAAATCGTCGTCCATTGAAACTAAAGCCTACACTTCTACTCCACAGCGACCAAAGATCTCAGTGGCAACTCAAACAAATATCTACGCATGGTTGAACGTGTCTGGTCTTGAGTGATGGAGAATACCACTTAAAAATTTCTCACATATGTATAAATAATGAATCTTATTCTGCATTGTTTCTGTTGATAGCTGTTTTTTTTACCTGGGTGGGTTGCAAGCCCACCGCAAACCCTCCTCCTTCATCCTGGCTTGGGACAGGCACAGGCTTCCTCAGTGGAGATAGCCTGTGGCTGAGTTGTAGCATAAATAATAATAATTCTTTAATTGGAATGACTAATATTTGCTTACTGGCATGTTTCAGTTCTGCTCAAAAATGTTAGTGTCAATCTCCTGTAGTGAAATTTTCAACTGGATATAGAAATAGCATGAAATTTTTCCTGTATGATTTTTCTCATTTTAATGCTTAATTATTTCTTTAAATTTCGGTCGCCTTTGCCACCTTCATTTATGTCACTATTTCTAACTTTTGCATGCAGGTCAAATGTATTCCTTTCAACTGTGAGCCTTAGAGCCCTTAATACTAAGACACCATTGCAATCGATTCATGCAAAATTGTTTTGTTATGTTTTGCAGAGGTTTTTCGGTATTGTACGCCAGTCATCAGGTTCGGATGATCATCCCAGTTCCTGTACGTTTACAGGCTTCTGTCAGTTTCTAATCTTGTGAAACCAGGGAAGCGTACGAGTGTCAGATGTGATCCAGGGAAAATTTTACTGACAGTTCAGTCAGTGGTACCTGAACCTCGTATTCCATTTGTGCCAGGCATAGAAATTCTTCTTGACAGCATTTTGGCAGAACAGTCTGAAGAAAATCTTTTCCATCATCTTCCTGAGCATGACTATATCAAGAGTACGCCAGAAGAGTGTATACAGTTTTATTTGGGCGGGTATGTTGCTCATAAGTTGAGCAAATATACTACGTGTAACGATTGTGTCATGTCCTTGTCTGATGTTGAGAATACTTCCTCAGATTCTAGATTAGTTGAGCTGAAAACCAGGGGAGGTCTAAAACTGCCATCTTTTGCTCTAACATCACTCATTAAGTTGTTAGAAAAATGTTTCCAGAAATACTCTGAAACACCAAACACGAATATGTATTTCGATATTCTCAATGAAATTCTAACATGTGATGCATTATGTACTTCGACAATAGGTTGCAAAACACACTATTGTTCTTTGACATCACGGTGTATTCACTTCTACATAACAACTCGACTACATTTCCTTAAAAAATCAGTAAATCGCAATCGAAAGACTCGTGAAAAAAAGCAGAAATTAAGTAAAATTTCTAAACTTACTTAAGATATATTGCTTGAAGAAAATTAAATAATATGATGGACTAATTGTAAAACTTCCATGAGATTAATCTGTGCTCATAAATTGGAAGTTTTTAAGCTGATAAACTTCTTCAGTAAAGGAAATGTTGTGTAAGAATTTTTGTAGGTTGTAAGATTTGTAAATTTTTCAATACAAAAAACCTTTGACTTTGTTGAGTGGTTTGCCCATTTGTAGAATTGTAGTTGTTGGGCTGTAATCATTATGTACATACTATAAATATGTTGTAGGTTTTTTGGCCATTTGTATATATTATAGTAATATTGCTTGTTTGTATTGATTGATTACAATGTAAAAATTTATAAGTGAAATAAGAATCTCTTGTAAGAATAAGATGTGTAACAAATAATCATTAAGCTGTATTAGAAACTAAGAGTAACAACATTATGGCATTTTTCAGACTGTATAAGTTACTTGTTTTTATTGTATTGTACATAATTTTGAATTGTCTTCAACAGCCATATGATGATGTTAAACATGGCAATTATGACTCAATTGTCTGAAAATAATAAAATATTTTATTTTCATCCAGTTCACTGGTCCTATAAATTGACTAGTCCTGTGTTGTACAGTATGCCATTTCTTAGGATTTGAGTATCTTCTTATTCACGTTGCTCTGAAAGGCTCGACCACTTGATTTGAAGCAATTCTTTTAAGTGTCTTAATTAAAAAGAAGTTCAAAATATTGTTGGGCATTCCATGACTTTGTAGAGGCAGAGCACATGATATACTGTACTTTTACTTTACTTCTACTTTGTCTTAACTATACTTGGACTCTACTTGTATTGCACTTGTCCAGCACATATGCTATAATGTACTTGGACTGTACCTGTACTTGTAATCTACATGTAGTTTACCTGTACTGTACTTATACTGTAATAGTAGTCTTACACATGTTCTGTACTTTTACTGCATTTATCAGTACTGTGCTGGAATGGGACTGTAGTGGTACTCTGCTAACATGTACTGTATTGTATTGAACTGGATTAGTACCATACTTAAGAATTTGCACCCATGAACACGTCGTGCAGGTACGAAGGTTTACAGAGAGGTGGCATTCTAACAGTAGTCTGTGCTGCAGTTGTACTGTTTCATATAATTATATGGTACAGTATTGGTAAGATACTGGTTTGGTGGAAGGATACTAGCTCAACTGCTATAATATCATGTCAGAGACAGAGGTAATGGTAGGCCTATATTACTGGTAATAGCACTTCCAAATCAGGACCGAAATTAGGGTGGTGGGGCCCTTTTGTGCAACATATTTTTGCCTTTGCCAATGTGCAGTCTCCAACAGGGACAACCCCATACCTCAAATTATGATTATTCATTACAGTGGTCATTCGGAAGCCTACCACTCAGATCTAGTCACTCTTAGAATCTCTTCCCTAGTCCGAAGACATACAGTGAATGGAAGCAGAAAAATGCAACTGGTTGGGGCCCTTGAGTGGTGGGGCCCTTGGGCTATCGCCCGTGTAGCCCACGCTTAAATCCGGCCATTTCCAAATACTTTAAACGTACGGCATATACGTTAATTGTACGCGTATACTTGATAAAACGGCACGCAGAGCGTCACCGGTGGCATCTGGCGAATTAATTATTATTAACCAATTTTGAGACGTAAGTGGAGTCACCATCGTATTTCTTACATTGTGGTTGAAAGTAATTAAACCGGAAGCTGAAGTCCAGGACGCTGCTGTACATATTATGTTTTGTAATAGTAATGACTATACGACAGCCATTCATAAAATATAATTATTTCTTACATTCTAAAAATGACAGTTAAATCGAGCGAAGCGAAAAACGGAAAGTTGCGGAAGAAAATCGTACATGTACGTTAACTATAATGCGTCATGGGAACTCGATAGGCGTAAGTATGATTATGATTAGCATATCCATAGCGCGCCAAGCATTTTCGCCGATCCAAGGTGAGTACAGCAACAAATTTCGGACTAGTCAGGATAATTTATCGTTTTTGCTTTCTTAATAATATTATATACATGGCATTTCAATACCAATGTCTAGGATAATTGTCATCAGTCCAACTTCTACTTAGGCAAGAAATATTGTTCATCAATCCAGCTTCTATTTAAGCAAGAATTATTTCTTCTTTAATCCATCTTCTATTTATGGAAGAATTATTTTCATCAATCCAACTTCTTCTGAAGCAAGAGTTATTGTCCCCATTCCAGCTTCTATTTAAAGTTATCCTTATATAAAATAATGTAAAGCATTAAAACGATAAATTATCCTGATTAGTCAGAAAACTGGGCGACGTTAATGATCTCTGCTATCACACAGTGTCGTTAATCTGAAGCTAAGTTAAGTTATGTGATCGCCTACGAGAGAGTCAAACATTAACCTCGAAATATTATTACATTAGCAACAATGATCGAATTTGGCATTATAACTGTTTCAAAGGATTAAAGGACAATATGGGAAAATTATATAAAACAAAGTGATAAAATCATACCAGTTAATGAATAATTATTAGCGATGCGTTTCAACGACAATCTGAATTTAACTCCCATCCCTACAAAATGGCGAATGATTAAAGAGTTAGGTTCAGGAGATACTGAAGCTGACTGGAGGAAGTATATTCTGCCATCTAGTGAGTAGCCTAGAGTGCAACCTCAACCAGATAAAAAATTATCCAACATGAAAAGCCTTCGTTTCGCAGCACGCAACTTTCTTACCGCTAGGGGTCTCAGAGGACAGACACCAATAAATTATAAAAACAGCTCACGTAACGTAACAAAGATCATTAGCGTCGCACTCCTCCTTTATCCAGGCTTGGCACTGGCACTGCTAGAGTACGAGCAGTGGCGGAATTAATTCTGGTAATAAAACGCAGTTGCTGAATTTATAGCATTGGAAGACAGCGAGTTAATGGTGTCGAAGACGAGCACTGTATCAAAAATAATTATAAAGCGACATTTTGGTCTGCCTAGGCTTCTAACTTATTTTCTAACTAGCAGTTTTCACCCGGCGTTCGCCCGGGCTTTCCTCAGCGCCCGTGTATTTGAATTTAACGACATCTTCGTCAGCGCCCGTGTATTTGAATTTAACGATGTGCACATTTTTCGTGTGTCCCTCTGGCGAATTGATGCGCTGGCTTGAAATTGTTAAATAATACCTCTACGCGATCTATACTCCTGTATAGCTTTCAATGTCATTGAAACAGACTATGACCACATCGAAACGTAAAATGTCGAAATATCGGAATTTAAAGTAAATTTTGAGTTGAAATAAAGTTGGGTTGAGATCTATAGAAATTCAAATGAAAACGTTCGTTAAAAATTTCGTATCCATAAAGTGTTGCATTGGCGAATTTTTATGTCCGATGACCTAGAAATTATGCCGTATAATTCACCACTTCTGATTGAAATCAACGGTCATCGTGATTGGTTGCGAATCAAGCGTTGACCTAGATGCTCCGCGTGACGTAAGATTGCATATTAAGCATGCGTGACGTGAACAAATGGCTATACTGTGGCCCGTTGCTGTGGCCGGTATTTAGATATACTCTCGTGAAATTTAAAATGGCCATATATCGGCGTTTAAATAAAATTGGGAGCTGAAAATAGTGGCGTTGACCTAGAAGTAGCGTAATAATGTTTCATAATTTTTTTTAAATCGCTAAACCGTTCCGTTTCGGAGCCTTTAGCCGGACAAAAATCCGTACGGAAGGACACAAAAATTCGAGTCTGCCTTATAATATAAGATTAGATAAATTTCTGTCTGCGTCATAAGAAAGACAATCAGCGTCGCCCTCATCCAGGCTTCAGACTTTCACCACCAGAGTGTACGTCGGTGGACGAGATTTTCTTTCGTGGTTAGGTAGGTGAACGACGCTGTGTCACAGAGTAAATGGTCAGCGTCGCCCTCCTCCATTAAGAAGGCTTAGCACTGGCGCCACCCTTCGAGTGGAAGAGGATTTGTCTAGACCTCTACCACTATCCCATTCTCTCTACCTCATCCCCTATCCCTGTATCTGTTCTTCTTCAGAAATACATCCAACCCTTTCCCGTGTATCGTTGCCTCTTTCTCTGTCTCCCACGATCTGTCCTGTCCCTCCCTCTGCCTCTCGCTGTGGTGTATGAACCTCCGATATCCTACCTGGAATGGGAATTAAGAATGACGCACAGTGGTTATAAGACGAATTATTTCCCTTGATATTACTTATAACAGTGTACTCACTATAGTTGCGTTGGCTAGAGGGCGCAAGTGAAGCGAACATTTAAAAAAATAGCACTCTAACCATTAACATTGGTTTCCTATTTAGCAAAGGATTTGTGTCAAATTGGGTCTCACGGCTTATAAACCATTTTACTTTCGACGCTAAAATGTCGTTAAAACCTCGATTATGCAATGCAGTCCTTAGATACCTTTAATACGCCTTTCACGAATATTATAAATTCGTCAATTTCGCTCTGTCGATATATTCTTCACTCCCCGAATCCGATTGAATGTAAGATGAGGTCGACGTCAACGACCTTGGAATCCGCTAGGCTCAGCTAAACAATGAATAACAACAACACACAATACGTAAAATGTTGTCAGCAACCCATTTTTAAAGACATTAAGAATAATTATAATATATAGAATCAATAGCAAAATCGTGGACTTGAGCGCCCTACCTGTCGGCTGATGTTTAAGCGCGCTAACCACCGAACCACTGCGCACCCCAGTAACAAAGGTAATTGCTGAACAATGTAAATGATTGCACAGGAATTATAAGACGAATCAGTTCCGTTGATCTTGCCGCTGACTGTGTACTCTCGCTAACACCATGCATTGGCTGGGAGGCTTAAGTGAAGCAGACAACGTAAAAGAGAGGCTAATGCGCTTTCATCTTGGCCATACAAATCTGGATTGCTGGAGGATAGTAACCACTGTTTTGTTAAACGTTGTAGATTCCAGGGCCGTTGACGTCGTCCTCATTATACATTTTATCCGACTGGATATAACGCAACTGAGGAATATATACAAACAGTACAATGCGTAGTAAAGGGGTCTAAAAAGAGTCTTATTTCATCAAGGGTTTAATACCATCTAGCCGACTCCTGAAGTCCTCTCAAGTCCAACTATCTATCCAAAGATTTACGCGGATTAGATCGGGTCAACTCCGCGAATAGACAGTGGTGTACGATCCGGATGAAGAAGATTTCTTAAGGTAATTTATTTAGCGCCACATCGTGGAACAAGCGACGACCGTTTTTAGCGATAGCGACGCACGATAACACCACCGACCAGCGGTCACTCGTTGGTAGAACTCAAAAGAGACAAACAGCCCACTGAATATAGAGCCTAATAATAATAATAATAATAATAATAATAATAATAATAATAATAATAATAATAATAATAATTTGTTTATTGAAACAATTCGGTTGACAAACCGCAACCGTTTACAGTGTACAATTATGCAATTGAAACAATTCACAAGAACACAAATGACAGAAGACATAAATATGAAGTACTAACAGAACAGACAGCCTGCAATACACGGCGCTAATAGCAGCCTACAAAGCATGTCCGCCCTACGTCCTCTCCTCTCACGTACCTCTCTCTCTCTCTCTCTCTCTCTCTCTCTCTCTCTCTCTCTCTCTCTCTCTCTCTCTCTCTCTCTCTCTCTCTCTCTCTCTCTCTCTCTCTCTCTCTCTCTCTCTCTCTCTCTCTCTCTCTCTCTCTCTCTCTCTCTCTCTCTCTCTCTCTCTCTCTCTCTCTCTCTCTCTGTGGCAGCTGAAATTAAAGAGACAAATAAGGATAGAAATTGAAAGAAGCAATGGACAGGTAAGGATTGGAAGACCAGCCAGCAATTCAGGAGGAAACGGAGTTCTGCAGAGGAGGAAAATTACAGGTGGACAGACAAGGAGACACAGGGACGCAGCACTGTCTATGTCTCTATGACTGTTTGTCTATCTCTGTCGTTATCTATGTCTGTCCATGTCTCTCCATTTTTCCAGTGCAAATCCCAACGAAACACAGAGATACGCTATCTATATCTATGTAGTATCTGCCTATCTCTGTCTGTCTCTGTCTGTTTGTATTTCTCCATCCTTTCATTTTACTGTATGTCTGTCTATCCGTCTGTCTGTGTCCGTGTCTTTCTGTGTTTCTGCTTCTGTCTATGTCTGTCTACTTATGTCTCTGGTACAAAGACAAAAAGAGACACAATACCATGCCTATTTATCTGTTTATCGTAGTCTGTCTGTCTGTCTTTATCTCTACCCCGTCTCTTTCTCTAGTAATAGTTGTCTCTCAATCCATATATCTGTCTAACAGATAGATGTATATAAAGATAGATAGATTTACAGATTGATGCATAGATACGATGACAGACAGACAGACACACAGATAGACAGACAGATGATAGATAGATAGATAGATAGATAGATAGATAGATAGATAGATAGATGGATGGATGGACGGACGGACGGACGGACGGACGGACGGACGGACGGACGGACGGACGGACGGACAGCGGACGGACGGACAGCGGACGGACGGGCGGATGGATGGACTAACGGACGGACGGACAGATTGATTGATTGATTGATCGATTGATTGATTGATTGATTGATTGATTGATTGATTGATTGATTGACGGACCGACCGACCGACTGAGAGAGGAGTTACAGCTCATTTCTTTGTCTTTGCTCCAGATGATTCCTTCGACTGCTTTAAATTTTGGACTCCTCCAATATCTTACTGTGGCTCTGGCTGTGACAATCCAAAGCCTTGGTAAAGTTTTGCTTAAACAGAATCTACCACAGCCGAGGGAAATATATCTAATTTGAGCCTACGGAAATAAGCATAGCTCAAGGATACGCGTACCCTAAAATAGAATAGCGTACGTCCTTTCAGCTTAGTCTGAGTGAGCATCAGCCAAAGGTGTAAAATGTAAGCGACTTCATATTTATTAGGCTTTGCATATTGGGGGTTGGGTCAGTGTACGGTCAGTGTACTCATTAGAGCTGAGTTAGTTAGGTGGCGCAAATGAACTCGATAAATATTGATGATTAGTCCTGGCTGCCACAAAGGTGTTGTTAAACAATCAATAATAAATTGCTCGTCTTAGACACCTTAAACACGCATGCAGACGATGTTATAAATATGCATCATAGCCCTCTACTGCGGAAAGGTCCAGGATAACGGGCCCTGGCAGCCACAAGATGTCGCTATCAATGGCTAAGCTGTCTACCATGATAGAGTGGTGCCAGTCAGAAACCTGCAAAAGGTGGGAGGGCGACGCTAAGCATCGGCGTTACGACATAGAGCCATTTAACCGAAAATTGACAGATGTACTTTACGTAATGGTTTGTATTATTGAGTGATGTGTTCATTTTAAAAGCATCAGGTTCAATCCCGAAGAAGAACAGGAAGAGTTGACCAATTGTATTAAGTTTTATTAGAGTAGGTGTGACTAGTCCTCTTCCTCGGTTGATCCTCGTGTATTGTCAGTGGTCAATGTACTCATTTCAGCTGAGTTAGATAGGCGGAGCAGATGGAGCCGAAATATTTGCACACATTTCCGCCCTGGTCTGGATTTAAACCCGCGACCTCTCGATTGACCATTCACACAGCCAAAGAAATCGAAAGAGAATGTGGACATGAACTTGAAATTTGGGAGAGTTTTGGGTGGAAGTGTACAGGAAGCTGTAACTTCATGTCTGTCCGTCTGTATGTCTGTCTGTGTGTCTGTCTGTTTGAAAAGCGGCGTCGAGCTAAGTGATCACAAGGCCAGGGAGGTACAGCTAATCTCAACATCCGTGAAGCATTCCATTTATTGCTCTATGACTGACATTGCAAATGATGATGGATCACAGGAGGTACAGCTCAGTCTTTTTCACTGTGTAATCTTTCAAGCTACATGTGACATTACAGCGCTCGTCTTAGACACCTCTAACACGCTGTCTTCAGAGAATATTAACTCAGCAAATTCACTTTATCGTCAGATTGTCATATCCTTCGCGTCATGGAATAAAGTCGATGTAAACGGTTCTTGGTTGAATCCCGAGGAAGAGTTATCCATAATCCAAGGTGTTTGCCTGTCTGTATGTTCTTCTGTCTGGGTCTGCCTATGCGTGTCTGTCCGTACGTGTTTCTGTCTGCGTGTCGTTGCGTTCTTCTCTGTCTGCGTCTCCGTCTGCGTGTATCTGTCTGTCTTTGTGTCTATGTCTGCGTTTTCTGTTGCGTCTATGTCTGCGTGTTTCTGTGTGTCGTCTCTTCTCTTTCATCTTTCAGTCCATCTGTTCTTTTCTGTCTGTCTTTCCATCCGTCGTTTCGTCTGTCTGTCTATGCATTGGTCTGTCTATGTTTCTCCGTTCTGTCTTTCCCTCTCTCTCTCTCTGTCTCTCTCTCTCTCTCTCTCTCTGTCTCTCTCTCTCTCTCTCTCTCTCTCTCTCTCTCCTCTCTCTCTCTCTCTCTCTCTCTCTCTCTCTCTCTCTCCCTCTCTCTCTCTCTCTCTCTCTCTCTCTCTCTCTCTCTCTCTCTCTCTCTCTCTCTCTCTCTCTCTCTCTCCCTCTCTCTCTCTCTCTCTCTCTCTCTCTCTCTCTCTCTCTCTCTCTCTCTCTCTCTCTCTCTCTCTCTCTCTCTCTCCCTCTCTCTCTCTGTCCCTCTCTCTCTCTCTCTCTCTCTCTCTCTCTCTCTCTCTCTCTCTCTCTCTCTCTCTCTCTCTCTCTCTCTCTCTCTCTCTCTCTCTCTCTCTCTCTCTCTCTCTCTCTCTCTCTCTCTCTCTCCCCTCCTCTCTCTCTCTCTCTCTCTCTCTCTCTCTCTCTCTCTCTCTCTCTCTCTCTCTCTCTCTCTTTCTCTCTCTGTTCGTTCTAGTTTGTGTGTCTGTATGTTTGCCTGTTCGTCTATGTGCCTCTGTGTCTGTCTGTGTAGCAATTTCGTGTATCCTTTGAAGCTTTATTTACACACAAGGCACGCATTCTGCATGACTGTATCTGTCTGTTCCTTGATTCTCTCTGTTCCTCCTTTTGTCTACCTCTGTTTCTCCCCGAATACACCTGCTTATCTTATCTGTTCGCCTGTTTGTCTGTTCCTCCTGAACGTCCTTCATCTGTCTGTCTGTTTGTCTGTCATTCTGTCAGTCTGTTGTTTTATTTTTCTGTCTGCATTTTATTTTCATCCTTTTGTCTGTCTGTCTGTCTGTCTGTGTCATTGTCCGTCCTTGTTTTTATGTATCGTTCCTTTTTTTCTTGTTTGTTTGTCTTTACGTCGGTCTCTCTTCGTGTCTATACGTCTTACTCTCTCCATCCGGTCGTTTATATCGGTCTCCTTCTTCTTCCGTCTATCTGTCTGACAAAGTACGATCAGTGACGGAATTAAAAGAAACCGAGTTGCTTTATTTATAACGTCTGAAGGAAGCCACAAGATGTCGCTAAACAATCGACAATACAGTGCTCGTCTTAGATACCTTTAAGTATTCCCACTCTATTAATTCAAATGAGTTTCATCGTAATTTACATCTTTTCTCGTTTACAACTAGAGTAAAGTCGCTGTTAACGGTCCTTGGTTGAATCCCGAGGAAGAAAAACGAAATGGTTTCAAGTTCTCCCGCATCCCTAATCTGACGCTTCATAATCTCTGCATCGTGCATCAGTCGGCTGCTGAGGATGGTGGCTGTATTTCTGTATGTTTGGTTGTCAGTCTGGGTCTGTCTATGCGTGTCTGTCCGTACGTGTCTATATCTGCGTCTCTGTCTGTCTGTGCGTCTGTCTGTTAGTTTCTATCTGTTTATCTGTGTGTATATCTATTTTTCTATCTTTCTGTCTGTCGGTCCATCCGTTGTTCCGTCCGATGGTTTGTCTGTATGCCTATTCATTTGTCTGTATGTCTGTTTGTCCGTTCGTCTGTGTGTCTGTCTATTTGTCCGTTCGTCTGTGTGTCTATCCGTCTGTCCGTTCGTCTGTCTGTTTGTCTGCTGCCAGTCTGTGTAGCAATTCCACGCATCCTATGTCGTTTTTTACATGCAACGCACGTATTCTGCCCGTCTGAATGTCTGTCTTGCTGACTGTATCTGTCTGTCTGTCTCTCTGTTCCTCATTCTATCTGTTCCTCCTTTTGTCTGCCTCTCTTTCGGCGATCGCTATTGATGTATGTCTGATTGAGATTATTTTTAAATGACAGACCAATTGATTGACTGCTTGAATGATTGACCGACTGAATGATTGGTCGTTTCATTTTTGTTTGGCTGATTGAGGCATTGATTTATGAAATGACCGGTTTTTATCAATACCTGCATTACATGTATACTCATTTCTCTTGGCAACTCTGAGCAGACCGGACATCTCTGTCCAATCCTCATAAGGACAACCTCCGTAAAATCCACAATACACTGAATTATGTTGACCTCCAGAGGACTTTGACCTCCTGCTCCGCATGTAGATGCAGCAGAGAAAATCTGTAGACGATCAAACATCACGCTTCGTCAGTCATACGGAACGGTTGAATTCTTAGTCGTCATCATCGTCGGCGAAGTATGACTCTGTCTGCGATTCGTGTCCGTTGTCCTTCGCCTCAGAGTCGGACTTTGAAGCGAAGTCCAAAAAACAAACGGACTTCTTGAGACCTGTTTTGTTAAGAAAGGAATCGTGGTTCCTGACCAACAACCCGCTGGCGCTTTCGTCGTTGGCGCCAACTGGGACATGACCTTTTTGTTCAGCTGTGACTGGATGAGGTCGGTTCCTGGTTTGACACGCTCCACTTCCGTCTTCGTTGAAACCGTTTTCGGTTGGTTGGTATTGTGCAGCCCAGGGCGTTGGTGGTTGTACGAAAGAGAAACTGGATCTACTTTGCTTCCGATCCAGCCTGGTGGATGGAACTCAGCTGGATTGGCTTTGGGACTAGACTTTGGAAAGCCCTGGAGCTTTTCAGTTGGGTAGAGGTCCCTTTGTTCCTGTTCCATGCGTATGTTCTTTGAGAAGGTGAGCTCCTGGATGTCGGTGGGAATCCAGACCCACTCCATCTCGACAGAGCTGTGGAAGATCAAGCGTCACACTTCGTCAGTGGACCTTAGCAGTTGACTTGATCCACCGTCCTCTCGGCTGACAGTCGAGCACGTTAACCGTTGGACCACCTCTCACCCCGGCCATAACGTAGAGTAGGTATACCATTCCATCATACTCATAGCAATTCGAATGTACCCAAATGGATTGCTGACAACGTATTACGTACTTTGGGTTGTAGTTATTCATAGCTGAACCTAGCGGATTCCAAGGCCGTTGACGTCGACCTCATCTTCAATTCAATTGGTTTAAGGAATTGAACAATCTACAGATGGACAAAAATTGACGTATTTATAATATTTGTTAAAGGCGTATTAAAGGTATCTAAGGACTGCATTGCATTATCGAGGTTTTAACGATATTTAACGCTGACACTACAATGGTTTACAAACTGTGAGACCCAATTTGACACAAATCCTTTACTGAGAAAGAAACCAATGCTGAGAATGATGCATTTGGTTTAAAAACGAATTAGTCCCCTTGATATTCATAATAACATTGTACTCACTATAGTTGCGTTGGCTAGAAGGCGCAAGTGGAGCGGACATTTCAAAGAACAGCACTCCAACCACTAACCCACATTCTAGTTAAGATATCGGAGGTTCATACACCACAGCGAGAGGCAGAGGCATTGACAGAGGGAGACGGAGGGACAGAGGTAGCAACGATACACGGAGAAAGGGTTGAAGGTACTTCTGAAGGGATACGGGAAGAGAAAGGGAGAGTTGGAGAGGAGATACTGATCCTGATCCTCTGCCAATCGTAGGGTAGCGCCAGTGCGAAGCCTTCTTAACCCTCAGGCGGGTTCCGGACAATTCCCCGGACAATTCCCCGGACAATTCCCCCCCGGCAATTCCCCCCGGACAATTCCCCGGACAATTCCCCCCGGACAATTCCCCCCCATTATAACATAATAACACACGAAATTTTTGTGAGAATTTATTTAGCATTCGTTCCGTTGGACAAGGTTGTTGAAGCATTTGATTAAGACTGACTAAACTGACTAATCAGTAATTAATAAAGACTCAATGCATTTGAAGTTTGGTTGCTTACCCAATGTGTTGTTATATTAAAGTAATTATCATCACTTCATAACACCTTTATATATAATTATCACATAGGGGGGAATTATATTAATATAAATAATATATATATTATAATTCAATTTATATTTAAAAATATATATAATAACAATATAATTAAATTATTATTATATTATTATTGTAATTAATCAATAACAATAGAATTAATTATTATAAAATCATATGATATTAATAATATTAATATATATTTTATTTATATTAATATAATTAATTATATTAATTTAGTTATATATTATATAATTTATATGCACAAATATAATTATATAATAATATAAAATATATGTAATAATTTTATAATAATTATTTTATATATATATGTAGGGGGGAATTGTCCGGGGGGGAATTGTCCTATTGAAAAGCCCGGGGGGAATTGTCCGGGGGGGAATTGTCCGGGGGGAATTGTCCGGGGGTCCGGGGGGGAATTGTCCTAGACTCCCCTCAGGCTACCAAGCTTTTTGTAACACGGACTACCATAGGGGGGTTACCACCCCTGGATTTCGGGTTTGGTTTCACATATCATATCTTGTAATACACCAATGGATTCAGCATTCAATTCTGTACAAAATGGTATATTTAGTTGTACATTATGTGAATGCACCTCGAAATTACATCATTTTTAACAAAGGAACCGATAATTAGCGATATTTCATATTATTACGTACATTTTGTACTTTTTGGATAAACAAATATAAGATTATGTGTGTTTTGAAACTGATCTATGTATCCAATATGCACACATACATGTTTATATACGTATAAATATACATCCATACACATATATCCATATATATTCATACATATATATATCGGTTTACATTGTGATGCTGTATTCAGCCATTTTCACACAGATTACGCGTATTATTATTTATTTTGATCACTTCCGGTCATCAAACAAAAATTAATCAGTATGAAAAAATAGCACTCAATGTTCTCTATGCAAAGGCATAATTTATTTCTCTTCTAAAATAAATTATGAATACGTTATAATCGAAAAAACATGAAAAATGTGTGAAAGTGAAACCTGTTTTCATACATTTTAATTTATTTTGAGCACTTCCGGTTGTCTCAGGTCAACTCAGTGACCATATAAATGTAGCCCCACATTCCCTCTATAGAATGGTATAATTTGTGTCTCTTAATATTAAATGACGGATAAGATATAGTCGAAAATCTAGGGGTGGTGGTATCCACCCCCTCTGGTACCTCGGGTATATTGGGTATAACTTTTGAACGGTGTGAGATATCATCTCGCATTTTACCTCAAAACGTGTAAATGAACCCTCTACAGCTGCCTAAAAGGTCAAATTTTTATTCCATACCGAAAAAGTTTGAGATGAAAAAACCTAGGGGAGAGGGGTGGATACCACCACCCCTTGGTAGCCCGAGGGTTAATGGAGTAGGGCGACGCTGACCATTTACTTTGTGACACAGCGTCGTTAAACTACCAAACCACGAATGAAAATCTCTTCCACCGACGAACACTCGGGTGGTGAAAGTCTGAAGCCTGGATGAATTATATAAGGAGGGCGACGCTGATTATCTTTCTTATGACGCAGTTAGAAATGTATATCTAATTAGAAAATAAGTTAAAAGACCAAAATGTCGATTAATAATTTTTGATACAGTGCTCGTCTTAGAGACCTTTAACTCGCTGCCTTCCAATGCTATAATGCTAATGCTTCCAATGCTAAATTCAGCAACTGCGTTTTATTACCAGAATTAACTCCGCCACTGCTCGTACTTTGACAGTGCCAGTCCCAAGCTTGGATAAAGGAGGAGGGTGACGCTAATGATCTTTGCTACACTACGTGAGCTATTTTTAGAATTTATTGATGTCTGTCCTCTGAGACCCCTAGCGGTAGTAAAGTTGCGTGCTGCGAAACGAAGGCTTTTCATGTTTGATAATTCTTTAGCTCTAGGCCACTCACTAGATGGCAGAATGTACTTCCTCCAGTCAGCGTCAGTTTCTCCTGAACATAACTCTTTCATCGTTCGCCATTTTGTAGGGATGGAAGTTAGATTCAGATTGTCGTTGAAACCACCATGGTTGAAACGCAACGCTAATAATACATTATTAACTGGTAAGATTTTATCACTTTGTTTTATATAATTTTGCCATTATTGTCCTTTAATCGTTTGAAACGGTTATAATGCAAAACTCGATCATTGTTGATGTTGCTAATGTAATAATATTTCGATCTTAATGTTTGAGTCTGTCGTATACATGCGATCACAAAACTTTAACTTAGCTTCAGATTGACGACACTGTGTGACAGCAGAGATCATTAACGTCGCCCAGGAGGGTGACGTTAATGCTTGGGACTGGGGTAAACCCGTAGTTTAGGTTGGTAAATTATTTTATATCGTCAAATTAAAATGGAAGCTGGATTGAGGAAAACAAATTCTCCATTAAATGGAAGCGGGATTGATGATAGTTATGATCGACATAGGTAGACTGCTTACTTACCAACGTCAAGTACGGCATTGAAGATATTCAAATAATTCACCAACCTAAACTACAGGATTACCTTTAATTGTAATAATTTCAATGATTTTCATGCCAACGGTAGTGAATCCAGTTGTATTTAAGCTAGATTCGTTTAATCAATCCCACTTCAATTTAACCTGAAATTATTTTTAATCAATCCCACTTCTATTTAGAACGAATTATTTTCGTCAATTGTATTCGACCAACGCTGAACTTACCATGCAAAACTACAAACTTTCTTCATCTATCCAGCTTCTATTTTAGCAAATAAGTAGTTTCTTCAATCCGACTTCCATTTCGGCAGACCATTATTTTATCATTCCAACTTTTACTCTTTCATTAAAGTAACCTTGTCTGATTTCTGTTCACTAACATCGATCACTGGGCATATTACTGTTGCATTGATACCTCTTAGTATACATAGTCACTTTGAATATAGCGATGCCAGGAAATTGGGACATAGTTGCGATCAGTCAAAAGTCTGGTAGAACCGTAGCTTACTTTGCTAAACTAACACTATGTTACCTTTTCAATCCCGTAGGCCTACTCTATTCATAATTGACACTATAAGTTGGATGATTCATGAAAATATTTATCAGTAAACTAGAAGTTGGATTGCTGAAAATATTTTTAGCGAAAATAAAAATAGCGTTACTGAAATTTGTTAATGAAAGAGAAGTTTGGTTAAACTGTAGTATACGTTGTGAAATTATTTTATTGTCTTCATTGCTGTACTTTACGTTGGTAGGTAGGCAGTCTCTCAACGTCCGTGATAACTGTCATCAATCCAACTTACATTTAAGCAACAAATCCAACTTCTACTTAAGTACCAAAAATATTTTTCATCACTCCAACTTATATTAAACTGTTTTATTGCTAGAAAATGTACAAGACAGTTTAGAGATTTTATGTCAGTTCAGTTTCGATGCAGGTATAAACATAAACAATTTTGTATGCTTTGAGAAGAAGAAGAGAAGTCGCTTTTAATACAATCTGAAATGTAGCCACGGGTATGCAGTTGTAAGAACTTCACTTTCTTAGCACCAAATTTTATATCATCAGGTGCCTAGTCCTCTTCATGGGCATCTGATCTTCCCACCAACGTTGTAATTTTACCAATAATCTTATAGTTAAAATGAGACATTCTAACATTTTCTATCTATTTGCAACAGTTTTCTGCTTAATTGATTAAGTTGGTGCTCCATTTCTACTCCTCAGTAGGAGAGGCATGCCAATTCCTACCTGTAGTTACCCATTTTGCAGGTGAGTTTGCCAGAGCACAAAGTGGAACATGCTTAAGGGCAGTGCTTTTTTTCAGCCGGAGCGGTCGGGAACGGCGTTCCGGGACCTTTTTTCAGATATTACAAATATTTTAATTAATTAAAAAATTTAATTAAAAAAACACATTTTAAATTATTTAGATATTTTAATTTAATTTCAGTGCTTTCATTGTTTATTTATAGTGAAATATATGAACTATAAACATTAGCATAAAATATGCCCCTATAATTGTTCTGAATTTGTTGAGGTCCGGAACCTTTTTTGCTAGAAAAAAAGCACTGCTTAAAGGACTGAGCAGCACGAGGGAATTTACAAATATAGGTCCAGCAATTTATAGACTACTCATCCTGCTGTTATAATTTTTACTATGAGGGTCCTTTCTTTGATTTCCCACTATTTTGGCAGATTATAATCCAGCAGACACAGTTCTTTTAATTTTCTGCTTCAATTACTCCATGTAGTGTAATTATAAAAGGCCGCATTGAATTACATTGGAAACTGCAGAAGGGTCAAATCTTTGATGTAATCCGAAGCTTTTACAAAAGGCCATTCACTAGGGTTGTTAGATTCTTCCTTTTCACAGGGATTCACAATAATTATAGTCCTAATGAATTGGTTATTAACTGGGCGACTGTTTGTCCGTCTATGTATTGATAACACGAGGGTTGACTGGCAACCCTGAACCCGTCGGCAAAGGTGTGAAATTGTGGCTGACCCCTCATCTGAGAGGGATTAATTGAAGCCTACAGGAGGGTTGGAGGGAGGGATATGGAGAGAGTCTTTGTCCATATCTCTTGCAACCCATTTCACCAACCAGATCTGCAGCCTGCCAAATCAATCACTTCGTCAGATTGCAATCTTCATTACTGGGATCGGAATATTGGTCTATAGGCCTACAATCCGGTTCCCGGAATCTGCAAAGAAATTGGCTATGACCTTGAAATTATGATCAGTAAGCAAATTAAATATCGACGTTTTACTGTTATTTTTAGCAAGTGTATGAGAATGACGAGCAACATTCTTTCAGAGCTTCGAAATCCAGTTGCAAGACAAGGCTTTCATCTTACTAATATCGCAGTGGATATGTTTGACCTCATCTTTCGCTATTTTCAACTATTATATCTTCACTAAATATATCCTGAATAATAGCCTAGAGGTGTGCTATTATGCAATGGATGGATATCTTCAGTATTTCGTCTTGAAATTTTTTCTTTGACTTATTTCTTATTTTACTCGAAAAGAACTACTACTATACGTGAAACATGAACTCTTCTTGAAAGCATTTGAAAAACGAATTTAAACTATGAAGTAATCTGTAATATGTGAAACTGGACACTGCTGTGTTGGAATGACTACGACAACAACAATCGTTCAAACCTTTTACAGAGACAATTGCTTTGAAAAGCATACCAAAACTCATCCATATCAAAAGTCTTGTACAGATCCCGACTTTTTCTGGAATATTGTGATGGGAAGCACATGTGAATCATTTAAAACCACAAACATAAGTTATTTGTTTCAGAAACTGTATACTCAAAGCTCATCAAAGAACCGACACTGGAGAAAAACACTGAAACTGTATCAATCAATCAATCAATCAATCAATGAAACTGTTTACTCAATGAGATCATCACAACTCATCAAAGAACCGATCCTGGAGAAGAATGTTGAAATTATCAATTAAGTGAGTATCCTGATGGAGAATACGAAAACTCATACGGGAGGAAAACAATACAGGTGCCAGATATGTCAGAAATCATTTAATCACGATGGCCATCTGAAAACGCATATGAGAACCCATACTGGTGAAAAACCATACAGGTGCCAGCTATGTAAGAAATCATTTAATGAAGGTGGTAACCTGAAAACGCATATGAGAACCCATACAGGTGAAAAACCATACAGATGCCAGTTATGTCAGAAATCATTTAATGAAGGTGGTAATCTGAAAAAGCACATGAGAACCCATACTGGTGAAAAACCATACAGGTGCCAGTTATGTCAGAAATCATTTAATGAAGGTGGTAATCTGAAAAAGCACATGAGAACCCATACTGGTGAAACACCATACAGGTGCCAGTTATGTCAGAAATCATTTAATCAAGGTGGTACTCTGAAAAATCACATGAGAACCCATACTGGTGAAAAGCCATACCGGTGCCAGCTATGTAAGAAATCGTTTAATCAGGGTGGTCATCTGAAAACACACATGAGAAGTCATACTGGTGAAAAACCATACAGGTGCCATTTATGTCAGAAATCATTTAATGAAGGTGGTCATCTTAAAACGCACATGAGAAGTCATACTGGTGAAAAACCATACAGGTGCCATTTATGTCAGAAATCATTTAATGAAGGTGGTCATCTTAAAACGCACATGAGAACCCATACTGGTGAAAAACCATACAAGTGCCATGTATGTCCGAAATCATTTAATGTGGGTGGTACTCTGAAAACGCACATGAGAACCCATACTGGTGAAAAACCATACAGGTGCCAGTTATGTCAGAAATCTTTTAATGAAGGTGGTACTCTGAAAAAGCACATGAGAACCCATACTGGTGAAAAACCATGCAGGTGCCAGCAATGTCGGAAATCATTTATTCGCGGAGAGGCCTTTACGGTGCAATAGAACCCACACAGGAGTCAAACCATACATAAGTGAAAGTTGTAATAAAGGAATCACAGATATTGGACATCTAAAGAAACACAGAAGAACTCATGCGACTGAAAAGCAACACTCTTGCAAGAAACCTTACACAAAGAGGAGTTCTTCAGTGAAGCAGTTTAAAATCCATGAAGGAACACCGCAACAGGATCTTAAAACTGGAAGTGAAGTAATTGCTAACCTGTCTGATCATTTCATACGATATAGTAGTGCAGGAAATCGTGATAAAGAAAATGAACGTTACTCAACGAACTTACATCCGCATTCTAGTGGAATTGCAGGTTCTTTTTCGAAAAGAGATGGAGAATGTCTGTATATTAACAAATTGAAATCTTCTATGAATAAAACGGCGTCAAAATCTTTTGGATGTGGTATATGTGACGTTATGATTGAAATAGAGAAGGAATTTGTACAGCATTGTTCTAGCCATCAATTTTCTCCACCTGACGACTTATTTGCCGAGTTGTGCTGAATTATAAAACATTTGGAATTACAGATTTATAATGACAAGATGCTATAATCTAGACGTCTCTGGGGGAAAAGTTCCCCCCCCAGGATCGAGTTTTCCCCCAGAAAAGGAAGAGATAAAAAGGTTTGACACATTTATGGTCTAACAATTGTTAGAAAACTCCCGTTACTACCCCCCTCGAAAATTCTTGGGTAAAAACACCTGTTACTACCCCCCCCTCGAAAAATTCTTGGGGAAAAACACCTGTTACTACCCCTCCCCCCCTCGAAAATTTTTGGGAAAAACACCTGTTACTACCCCCCTCGAAAATTCTTGGGGAAAAACACCTGTTACTACCTCCCCTCGAAAATTCTTTGGGGAAAAACACCTGTTACTACCCCCTCGAAAATTTCTTGGAAAATACTCGTTACTACCCCCCCGGTCGTCAACTTTTGGAATATGTTGGATATTCGGACACCCCGAGAAAACTGGATTCCCCCGACAGCAAGGGGACTAGATTAAACACAAGATGACTATGAAAGTGCAGGATACCTACATATACGAATAGTTACTTAGTACTGCTTTCATTTCAGAATAGGCATCTATATCTAAGGTTTTGTATAATTCGCTGAAATGGAATTGCTGCATGCCATCAAAGTGAAATTTCATGGTATAGTTTTGCTTTTGCTGCTGATTATGCTCTGAAAACGCACAGGAGATGTCGAGAACCCATACTGGCGAAGAAGCATACTTAGTAGTCTTTCGTTCTCGATTCCACTACTCGGCTACATTATTGCTAAATATTAAATTTAGCTGCACAAATACGTCTCCTAGACTAGATATTTAACAAAGCGGCTAGCACTACATCGTTTTATGAGATTATTTTAGATTATTGATTATTGTTGTTGCTTTCATGATATGTTAAGTACTAGAATTAATTAGCTTATTCTATTTAGATTAAAATGTTAGACGTTATGTTTGGTCATTAAGAAAGATAAATGTGTAACCAAGATTGTCATATAGGCCTATCCTGTAAATTTGGTGTTTTGTTGTGTTTGATGATTATGTCACATCCGATTTCTGTTCTTAGCCTCTAAATAAATATGCTGCACGGTGTAAATTGCGCATACGGTACTTATATTTATCTGAATGGAATATAGGCCTATATGTTTAATACGCTGAATTTTTATAAGTTACATCGATATTTTTCATATGTTTTCAACTAGATTATATCCCAGTAGGAATCTAATGTAAGCATCCTTACTGTATAGTAGTTTTAGAGTAAGGCTTTAATGGCATCTCTACGGCGGTCGGGCTTCGAACCCCATACATTTCTTAACCCACGATCTCATCGGAGCAGTAACTGCCTGTAACCAGGGCCGGATTAACCACGGTGCTGATTGTGCTGCAGCACAGGGCCCCCAAATTGTAAAAGTAAAAAAAACTTTTAAGTCATTTTTATTTCAGACAATAATACGCCTAAAGCATAGACTGTGAGCCGCAAGCGTCAATCAAGATTATTATTCAACTTCATTCAAGCATAGAACTGAGCTCAATGGATAAGAGGAAGTACAATAGTCGTGCAGATAAAAGAATAAGAAGGAGCGCAGTGGAAGACGCTGGAGCCTCCTTACAGAAGTTGACCACGTTTTTCTCACCGGAAACGACGACGACGACAGGCGGGAGAATGTTCAGAATCTCAGACTGAGGGTGTCGCACGGCCCGCACCCTCTCTACTCGCTCCAATAACAATAGAGTCCGAAGTACTGGGAAACAGGTTCAACGACACTTCGTCGACGACAATTCGTCTAACGACATTTCGTCTACTAGTGCATCTGTATCCATAACGGCTAATCAACAGAGGCCGCTTTCTTATAGTTTCGCTTAAACGTGCTAAATATATTCTCAGGAATCCATCTTCTAATTACTGACAAGATTATTTTCATCAATCCAACTTCTATTGAATGAAAACTTATTTTCATCCATGCATCTAGCTTGGTATCCAGCTTCTATTTACGGTAAAAATTATTTCAATCAATCCAGCTTCTATGAATGTTTTCATCAATCCCACTTCCATTTAGGGAAACAGTTTTTTTCATCAATCCAGCTTCCATTTTAAAGTGACAACATCAAATAACTTAGTAGACGAAATGTCGTTCGACGAAATGTCGCTCGACGAAGTGTCGTAGACGAAATGTCGTTCGACGAGTTGTCGTGACACCCTGGGAAACATTCTCATCAATGCAGCAACTACGTGTGTTAATGAAGACGTTGCTACGTTAGTAGCGACCCGGCTAATTGGGTTGTGACTGATGAACTGTGCGAGGAAACTATACGGCGACCAGCGATTGTCCAAAACTTGGGTGCTTTTTCAAAATCAGAGCGCGCAGGTAAAACTCATAAACGGTATTTACCACCTAGGCCTACGTTATTTCAGCGTAGGCCTACAATAGCAAACTCTGAAACAGTGAGGAGGGAGTGGTTATCATATTCCATGTCGACTGGCAACGTCTACTGGGTGCCCTGCAAGCTGTTTAGTCGTAGTAAATCAGTTTTTCGAGACGGGTTCAGCGACTGGAATCATTGCCAGAGTAGAGTTCTTGAGCACGAGAATAGCGCTGAACATAGGTTATTAAGAATAGTTTAACAGTTTGGCGCAGTAGAAAGATCACAGCTAGTCGAATGGATTGCAATCTCGTGAAACAAGTCGAATTGGAGTGGAAGTACTGCCATGGCGAGATGTCTTACAGCGAGCAGTGGAAGTAATTAAAGTCCTACACGAACCTCACTTCGACTACAGTTTTGTATAGAGCAGCTCTGCTAATAATAATCTGGAACCTTCTTCTTCTATGTGCTCCCTTACGAAGGGCATAATGGCGTCGGATAACAAGGTGGTGGGAAAAGGCGACGCAGCAAATGGTAACGACTCCATTCGACAGTCTTAATGAGGAGACGATATTCAACAACTCCAGCCATCTTCTCCATCGTTGCCCCTCCGTCACAGAGATATTCCATCCGAAATGTTTTGACCAGGGACCGTTCAAGTCTTTGGCGATCTGCCGCAGTCAAATAACCCTATTATGCTACTAAGGCAGCATACTGTTATCCAGATTCAATTATAGTTGCTTCAGTAACAGCGTTCAACGCCTCCCCCGAGAGGCCATGCGATCTCGGTATGCGCAGTGCATGTAGTGATCCGCAGCAAGCTCATATGATTTCATCCACGCTGGGTGGGATAACGGATAATCCTAAGGTGACTCCCAGGATAATATTCAAGGATTCAACCCATTGTAGGCCTACATCCTCCAACAGTGGTGGCTGTTCAGCAAATCCTCTCCTCATTGCCAATATCTCTCGGGACTTGTTTGCATTAAGTTGGAGGTTATTAGATGCAGCCCAGTCCGACACCGACCGAAGAAAGAGAGGCAGGTAAAAGGACGAACATTATAATTATGTCTACAAGTGTATAATTATTATGGAATCAGAAACAGTTAGTCCAACGTCTTTCGTCCGACGATGAACCGACCGCGCGTCGATAAAACGACAAAGGATGCGTGAAATTGATACACAGACAGACACACAGACGAACGAACAAAGAGACTGACAGCTATGCAGACAGAAGGACGGACAGACAGACAAACGGATGGACGGACAGAAAGACAGACATAGAGACACGGTGACAGATGGATGGAAGGAGGAGTAGACAGCAGAGCGCATGAGTAAGCTGGTTCTCAGTGCTTAACATTGATGTGTCAATTAGATAATCGAGATCACGATATCACGGTTTGTTTATCCGGCGTACAGATAATTATTGAATATTACGTTAATGCGCTATATGATGAGCCAGCTCTCCAACAGTCGCATCACTTCTTTTCACGAGACAGTATTATGTAAATGTCACAAATAGCAATTATACAAAATATGACTTATTGGTAATTTATATAAGCCTAGAAATCTATTTTGCGGCAGCAAGTTAACATTTATTCGCTAGATGACAGGATATACTTTCTAAACTTCAGCTTTGTACTCATTGTAGCGAAACTTTTCAATCGTCGCCATTTTGTGCTGATGACAGTTTGATCATAATTATGGAGAAATTCGACTTTAATGCCAAACCTGGTTAGATTCTATAACTCTGTGCATGCAATTTTATCGGACAAACACACATTTTATTAACGGTATCTAAGTGAACTAGAGAGTTGCTAAATATAGTCTTGGTTTGATCTTAATGCTTTTTTCCACCCTAAACATCAGACCACTAGATGTCGTTAGACGCAGTTCCTTGTCATGCATCGTTCCTTGTAACTTGTTGTTTATAACTCGTAGGTCAACAAGCGTAAATAAGGTAAAAGATAATGTTAGTTTTTTGATTATTTTGACCGTTGTAGCATTATTATTATTTTGTCATTAATCCAACTTCTACTTTGGCGAGAAGCCTTCCAATCGATCCTGCTATCATTAGGCAAAAATTGCAGACATTAATTTTTTTTAATCTTTTCCCTGAAACAGAGATGGCGTGATTTAAATTTTCTTGATTTTATTTGTCTATTCGTGGAATTGTGTATTTCTAAGTATATGGGTCAGGCCATTCTGTTTTGAGACAGATCTGTAACATTAAGGGTAAAAGTAAGACAGATTTTAGTAGAAAATTACTTAAAGAATTCGTGGAAATGTGCCTCTCCATTATTACTAACTAGTCACTCAACGACGAATCGTAATCATCTTAATAGTAAACTAAAAAATGTATAAGGCGCTACTCTAAAGCTAAGCCGAAAGCACCAGTGTATTCATGAGTAGGCATACAGCATCGTATACGAGTGGTAGTCCATAGATCAATATCCAGTGGGGGTCCGAGTCCGGTTGCCAGACAGACCAGAGACCGATGGATCAGCTGTTGTGGTGGGTTTCTTGGAGGACGAGAAAGCCTGGATCGGATGGATCAGGGTATGATTTCTGGAAGAGGCGGGACTTCAATTTGGAAATCCTGTGTCATGATGAATAGAGCCTGAGGCAGGTGACGGTGAGTGAGTGTCAGTTTTGTTGGAGGAACTGAGAATATTTGAAATTCTAATGTCAAACTTGACGTTGGTAAGTAAGCAGTCTACGTACTATGTCCATAATAACTATCATCAATCCAGCTTCCATTTCATCAAGAAATTTTTTCATCAATTCAACTTCTCTTTTATTGAAAAAAATTACTTTTACCAATCAAACTTCTATTTAACGAAAGAAATATTTTTCATCAATGGAACTTTTATTTAGGCAAAGAAAAATTCTTGTGGATCCAGCTTCTAATTACGGAAACAATTATTTTAATCAATCCAGCTTCTGTTGAATCGAAAACTTACTTTATCCATCCAGTTCTATTGACTGGAAAATTATTTTTATCAATCCAGCTTCTATTTTAATGCAGGAATATTTTCATCAATCCAACTTCCATTTAGGAAAATATTTTGTTTTTCATCAATCCAGCGTCCATTTTAAAGTGACAGTATCAAATAATTTAGGAACATAAAATACGGTTTAACCCAACTTTGATCACAACTCCGTGCCTTTAGACTCAGGCAGTGCCTGTCCCAAGCCTAGATGAAGAAGGGGGCGACGTTAATGATCTTTGTTACCACATAGTGTATTTAAACTGAAACTACTACTAACTGTGATCGCCTACGAGAGACTCAAACATTAAGTTCGAACTATTGCATTAGCAAGATCAGATATCGATAGTTGTTTTTATCATGAAACCAAGCTGTCACAGACGCAACTTGTTACAGCCAGTAAATAGCTAGTGTTATTAACAAGGAGAAATCCCGTCTCTTTCCTACTGAGAGGAGATACTGATGAAAATTTTCCTGCATTAAAATAGAAGCTGGATAGATGAAAATAATTTTCCAGTCAATAGAACTGGATGGATAAAGTAAGTTTTCGATTCAACAGAAGCTGGATTTATTAAAATAATTGTTTCGTAATTAGAAGCTGGATCCTCAAGAATTTTTCTTTGCCTAATGGGAGGAGATACTGATGAAAATTTTAGAATATGCCTTTATAAAATGCCCGTTAAATAAAGTAACGATCGTGGTTTTTTGAGCGGAAGAGTAAAGTTATGTGGTATGGTTCGTAGATTGTGACTATTTTGTCTCGGATGAGGCAGCGGGCACCGGAGTACGTTATTTGTATTCGACTGTAATGATGTGAAAAGATGGTCATCTGCTGTGTCAGTGCGACTGGCATTGCAGGACATCACCACGCTTCATCCGTCGGATATGTTGACTAGCAGCAACAATGATCGAATTTTGCATTATAACTGTTTCAGAGAAATATCAGGCTTAATTATATGAATCAAGTGATACGATCTTACCAGTTCATGTATTATTAGTGATGCATTTCAACGACAATCTGAATTATTTTAACTTTCATCCATGATCTGTACAAAATGGCGAGCAATTAAAGAGTTAGGCCTATGCGTCCAGAATATCGAAGCTGGCTGGAGAAAGTATCTTCTGCCATCTAGTGAATAGATGAGTGTGCTTTCTCAACTAGCTTAAAGTTGATAAATCTGGGAAATATTACAATGTGCTTCGACATAATAACAAAATAGCATTCTGTTGAATCTAATTAATTTCAGTAAGAATCTTTGTGACCATGTTGTTGGAACGCGGACTCATCCTGACCTATTAGCTCGATTTATATTCATTTAAAAGGTGACGCCCGCCGTTTTATATACAAAAACACTCGCTAGGCCCTAAAAATTTAGGTTTAAATCTTGAAATTTTTTTTAGTTAGATACGAAAGTCTGCCCACTTCAACAACGAATGGATCTCCATGACCTTCAAGTGATTGCAGCCATCAGATATCAAATGAAACGTAGACTAACACAGAACTTTTTCACATAGGGCCTACTGCTCTTCATTCATAGAGAATGAACCACGTGTACTGATGTCTGCGGTTTTGTTTTAGACTCACCGAGGATGAAAAATTGCGTTAATCTGAATTTATATTCCGGTCCATTGCGGTTGAATACGAATCTATTTCACAACGATCAAATAACGTTTTTGTAATCTAAACATAATATTATAAGCTTTATGTGACAATTCATAGGTTTTTGTGTTACTGCGTAGAGCATTCAACGTTCAATAGATTTCATATTTTTTTATCAAATTGAACTATTTTATAAAAAAAAATAAACTTGACTCAACAGCAGGCGGATTTAGTACATTCTACAAGACCTCCATGATAGATCTTGCACTATGATAATGGAGACAGGAAGTCATACTGATCCGATGAGAGCGTGTGTTAGGAAATGTAGCCTATGGGGTTTGACCCCTATATAGCTGCTTAGACTTTCAGAAGCAGTAATGAAATCTGGATATGAAATCACTAATCAAAAGACTGTGCGTGGGATCACAACGAATCCTGACGCTTCGTGGGAGTCGACAGTCATTCCCCATCCGGGAATCACGGACGACACTTCCGCCGTTCTGGCAGATAGCAGTAGCTTCCCTTCGCTTAGAGTTAAGGCACGGTGAGAGATACCCACTGTTAACCCTCGGGCTACCTAGGTTTTTATGCATATTTTTTTTCCACATGGAATATAATTTTTACATTGTAGGTAGCTGTAGCAGATTCATTGGCACACATTTTGAGGGAAATATCATGGTGGTAGCCCGCGCCAATCAAAAGTTATACCCGAGTTACCAGGGGGGGGGTGGATACCACCCCCTAAGGTTTTTCGACTATAGCTTATTGGCTATTCTTCCTAGAAGAGAAACAAATATACCATTCTTTAGAGGGTATGTAGGGCTTCAATATTTTGAATTACTTACATGTTTGTCTTTTGAATACCGGAAGTGATCAAAATAAATAATAATACGCGTAAAATGCGTGAAAATGGCTGAATGCAGCATCACAACGTAAACCGATATATATATATAAGGATATATATGGAAATATATATGGAAATATATATATATATATATAATATATATATATATATATATATATATATATATATATATATATATACACACACGACAACATGACATGAAACAGCGACTGAAACGGTCTCATCCTCACCGGTTTGCACCAGTTCTTTAGCTCGTCGATCGATCGATTGTTCTTCGATTCCTCGTTCGCCTCGATTCCCTGTTAATAGCTCGCATGTGCTGCTAAAGACACTTCATTCACAATCTAATCTTCAGAAGTCGTATCTCAATGCTTTGTTGATCGAAAGAACGCCTACAAGATCTTTACTCGTCAAACATCTAGCGTCGACTCTTTCTTTTGCCGCCAATCGTCGGTTTATATGATAGCCTCTAGAGGCGCAACAGTTTCGTGGTCTTTGGCGCGAAAACGTCAGCCAATCAGAAAGCATTATCGATTGCCGCTGTGATCAACGCGGGAAAAAAATAACAACGCAATTGCCGCCATGCGGTAAGCAAGTAAGACTCTGTGACCGAGGTTCGTCACAAAGGCTACTAGTTTTTGCCGAAGTTTTCATCCACTCCAAATAATAGGTTCTTTAGCTGACAGCTTATTCGACTTATTCATACAATACCTTCAACGCAGGAAAACCGTCGACTCTATTTGAACACATGGCGCTATCCAGTTTGCGGTGGAGATAAGTTCTTGTTATTCAGGGAGGGAAATGTTTCCAACTCGTCGCCTTGGAAACTTGCAACAATCATCATATTCATCAACAGAGGATCGTTGTGATCATCTTACTCATCGACATGGCGCTGTATGCGCATTGTATGTCTGTGATTTCTGTAACATGGGGGTTTACAAAATTTTAGAAAATGAGAATCATGTTTCTTGTTATACATTTATATATTGATAAACAATTAATATTATTCAATATACATTAATGAAATTGTTATATTTATCTCTTAACCAGGAATAGTTTTAAATGGATATAATTGATTGTCAGAATGTTTGCACGAAGAGTGAGTTTATTTCGACTTTAGATATAGATATTAATTCCATCAACTTCTCCGACGATGAGTTGTTTCTTTTCTTCGTCGTAACACAGACTCTTTTCTCTCTCTTCTTTCATTGTACAAAGAATTCGATTCCATTTTAGATCGGAATCCAAGAGAATCACTCTACCACTCCTGCTGTCAATAATAAACACTCGATCGTATGAATCGAGTAAGAAATGTTCATTAGGCCCATTTACAAATTCTCCTGTCTCTAAAGATAGCAGTTGTTGTGTTTCATTTGACGGAATAAAACGACTGATGACCATCTGCCCATCTCTGGACAATTCACTGATGCCCCACTTCATTATTCTCTTACACCCCTTTGATCCACTCTCCCACTCATCTTCCCTCTGATTCAATTTGTGAATGATGATGAAATTCCCGATGGATGTTTCCATCGCACGACGTGGTTCCTCGATGTCTTTTGGTAACTGAATGGATCGAATAAGTTTTGCGTCTGATCCGTAGATCCTCAGAATGAAGAAACTACGATCGGTCATCAATAAGTGACCATCTGTGGACACTGACCAATGGTCCTCAAACAGAATAAAATTATTAGTCAGCCATCGGTTGATTTTGTATTCGTCACGAGTTTGTCTTGTTAACTTCCAGATGCCGTACATGTCAGAAACGTAGAGACAATTTTCCTTCTCATTGGATCCAATGTCCCTGGGATAGTCAATTTTTTTATTTTTTATTTTTTTCTGTGGACGAAATGGACTTTGATCCTCAAAGACACGAATTACCGTTGTATCCTTAGAATATGATCGATAGAGGATATAGATCTCATTTCGCAGTTTAGTCACTCCTCTTATGCTTCCCCTTCCTTCTGCGATGATTCTGTGAGTGAAGGTGAAGGAAGTCGAATACGTGACTGAAATTTAAACAAAATAATCATTATTGTTTAATTGCAAATAATTGACTGATAATCATATTTTTAATATTTATTTATTAATATTTGTATTATAATAACTGCTGATAGTTGGTTAGTGTGAAATTATTGATTTCTGTTTTTGTGTTATTTAAATTTAAATTTATATAATTATAATTTAAATGCGTCTTCGAAAGTGTTATTATTTATTAATTTAGATTGCTGCTCAGTGTCTGTTTCATTGTCTTCCTTCTGAGTTTGTCTGGTTTCTAATTGTTTGTATATCTCGATTCCGACCTTTTCACCTCACACCATTCTCTTTCTAGTTACCTGATTGTTGCTGCTCATTAGCGACACCTCAATTACTTGCCCTCATTTTTACTACCTGTCCTTGTCATTAATCATCGTATCTCAGATTTCTGTCGTTTTACAATATACTCCATCTCACTGCAAGCAATTTATTGCCTTTGGCCTTTTCCACTTTTACCATTTGTATACTTTGTCTTCCAATTCTACCTTATATTTTCTTTTAATGTCTTGATTTCACTCATCTTTGGTGACATAAACAATTTAAGTAGCCTGACGATAATTATAGCGCCTCTCTTGATAAACAAAGTTTCTCTCTCTATAAGAAAATTTCTTTCCGGCCTCAGTTTCATTTTGTTTCTCTCTATTCAAACATGTTAACATGTGTGAATAGATATAATTTTTTTAACTAACGATGTTAATCTTTTTATTGAACTAAGCTCTATTTTTAGTTAAATGTTTTAAATTTTCCTTATGACGAGTCAGTTGATGGGAACGTGCCAACGGTTTTCTTGAATTGATTCCAATCGATCTTGATCCGTTTTGAAGTATATGGTTGAATATTTTCAAATACATATCTCAGCTGATTCGATTCGTACAGCTTCTGAATATGTTCAAGGGTTGCTTGTGAACGACACCAGATCCAAACGACCACAGTCTGTCTGTCCATTTGAGAGTTCAGAATTTCTATGTCTTCATCCTTCAGTTGATTGATGAGTTTATGTGTTTCATGTAATCTTGCTTTGATTATGTTTCGAAGATCTTCGATTGCTTGAAACAACTTGTGGTCCATGGAAGTTGTAGGCCTACACGCTGTTCCACAATTTTGAACTTTGACTTTGATGACAACTAAACCCAGAGAAAACACAATATAATATTATAGAACTTCTTTCGCGTGTGTTGTTTCAGTTAACTGCCGTTTTATTAATTCATTATAATTAGTTACAAAATGAATGAATATTCTCAAGCTTTTTAAAACGTGGCTCTTTTAGAGTTTTATTTAAGCCCCCGAAACTGGGCATTTCCTATAGTAATAATATTCGTTTAATTGACAAGCTCACTAAGTTACATTGAAACATGAGGGTACAAATTTCATGATCTTATTGAACACACGTCTTGGTGCCCTCTCATTTTCCAGCTGCCACTTAGGGGTCGAAGGCTGATTAGACCCAGCCGAGACTTCGGGTATCGAACCGCGACTGTTCAAGATCTGTACGTTCTTCAATCAAGAGTGTTAGGCCCCTACCATTTAACTATTTCCTCCCAAATATCCGATTCCCAAAATCTGAAATAAGCCATTATCAGAACAGAAATCATCGTGTTTTCAGAGAAAAAGATTATTATTGATCAGGTATTTATAACGCCACTATGTACAAAATTCTCAATGTTGTACGTATGCATGTATAGGCACTTGTTATAGCGCAAGATTTCTTCTCAGAGGCGCTCCCGACTAGAGCGCGGACACTGAATCGGAGATTACGCCGCAGCGCATGAGAAATTGCGAGTGAAGGACTTGCTCAGGCCCCAGGGTCCCTACGCGGCAGCTTGAGGTGGATTCAAACCCGCAACCCTCCGGCTGCAATGCACCGAACATACTCCTACACCACCGCGCCCCACAATGTTGTTCGTAACTTGATATTCTTGCATGTGGATGCAGATAATATAATTATCTAGTTTTATAGTAGGCCTAACTAAAGTAAACAAAGTAGCCTATGCTAATGATCATCCGCTCAAATAAATTTGTACAGTTTACCTCCTCCGTTTTCGATAACCCTTGCCACTTCCGCTTGGTATGTTTGTCGAAGACACATCGCGATATTTGAAAATCTTTTGTCGTCAAAGAATCTCGTGATTTTCAAAAGTTCGGCGTTCTTATCTCGTTTTGAACGTTGACTTTCAATGAAGTAACGTTGTTCTTCCGTTATGCAGTTGTGGTGAAATAACGAATCAATGAACTCGTCATTTGGTTGAATATTATTCATAAAATAATCTCTGTTGTTTCTACAGATTGCTCTGCTTCTTTTGTTTTTGTCATAAAAATCTGAAAATATCAATAATATCATAGAGATCGTCAACCATCGAGAGGTACTTTGTGATCGGTGGTGAACCCGTGTTCTCTAATGGAGATTCCAGGTTGCTTCGTTTTCTGCGATCTAAGTAGAATTGCTGAAAACTAGAGGCATCGTATATCATGGATATCACCCACCTAGTCGTTTGTGGCCTCCGATGCAACATGGTTTAGGAACTCCGACACCATGACAACTGCTTATTCTCTTGATAGATCTCCTTCGGTTGGGCGTTTCGTGTGTGTAAAAGCCCACCAGTGATTAATCTGAGTTATATGATTAGTGTTCGGTTACTAAAAAGTTTTGATCTTAGTGACTGTGATACCATTTAAGTACTTAAGGCGTCGCTTTGGTGAGGTACCTACATGTAAGTTGTGCTGTATCAAGGTAAACAAACTGTATAACTATATTAATAATAATGCAATTAGGAACTTCTATTGCGCCGGTGTCTAATGCATGAGCAACTACCGATGGAACACCAAAACTGAGCTGTAATCATATCAATATATACAGGGTGGCCCAATATAAAATGTCCCACCGGATAAAATGCAATTTCTCCGCAACCAATTGAGAGTTTTCTACCAAACTTTTAGCATTTACAGAGGAATGATTTTGCAACAATCCCAGAAAATTTCACTATACAATTTGCATAGATTCAAAAGTTACAGCTGTTTAAACTTTTATTTCCATTTTTTGAAATTTCCGCAGATGAGCGGTCCAATAATAGTTATTTCTTTAAGATTTTTTCACAAAGAAATTGTTTTGTAACACCCAAATAATGATGCCGTCACATGGCCTCATTACAAGTTGTAAAGAAAGTGTTTATGAAGCAAGCTATATAATTGCAGATATTTTAAAACATATTAAGTGCGTTTGCGTTTGGTCCGCCGGCAAAAAGCGCGATTTTCACGAAAAGTCGCCTGGTGGTCGAAAGATCCAAGTTGGCGAAGCACATCATGGTTTCTGCTGGCGTGTGTTACGGCGATAAGGGAAGACTGCACTTCATCCCAGACAAGGCTAAAGTAATCGCTCAACTTTACGTTGAAACTCTGTTACCCAGACTCATTGAAAACTGCAAGTCTGGTTTCATTTTCCAGCAGCACGGTGCGCCTGCTCACACGGCACGGTTGGCTGAAGGCTTTATTGCCACCAACTGCAGTGAATTCATTGGCAATGATGAATGGCCACCAAGCTCTTCAGACCTTAACCCTCTTGATTATCACGTCTGGGTAGCTATGCATGAACGCTACAAGACATTTCATCCCATGCCGAAGAACATTGATGAGCTGAAAAAGCCTTGCAGCGAATATGAGACCAGATGCCGCAGGACTCAATCAACAATGCCATACTGAGCTTCACAAAGACTTCGAGCTTGCGTGAAAGCTAGGGGTGGACACTTCGAACATGCCATGAGAAAAACTGCTCAACAGATTTCTGATTTCGTAATGAAAGATGATTTTATTTGACATTGAAAATTGCAAATGACTGTCCATTTTTCGTCGGAAATTTGAAAAAATAGAATTCAAAATTTAAACAGCTGTAAGTTTTGAAGCTATGCAAATTGTTTCGTTAAATTTTCTGGGATTGTTGCAAAATCATTCCTCTGTAAATTCTGAAATTTTGATAGAAAAATCTCAATTGGTTGCCGAGAAATTGCATTTTATCCGGTGGGACATTTTATATTGGGCCACCCTGTAGAAGATTAACCAGTAAGACAGAGGCAGCCTATACTGAATAAGCAAGTTCAAAAAGGAAAGTTCTCTCTCTCTATGTGTCTCTCTCTCTGTCTCTCTGTCTCTCTCTGTCTCTCTCTCTGTCACTCTCTCTGTCTGTCTGTCTGTCTGTCTGTCTGTCTCTGTCTGTCTGTCTCTCTCTCTAAAACACACACACACAAACACAAACACACATACGCGCATACACAATCACACACACACAAACACACACGGAGATAGTGAAAAAAATTAGGTCCGAGAAAGCTTGTTCTTGATTTACGTACGACCAAACAATATTTATCAAACGACCTCGCTGAAATAATCATAAGTCTGGGAATAAGAACTAATTTTGCTGGCCAGGTTCATGTGCGCCGACATGGCGTTACGGTAATAGTGTATTCTGACTGATTTAAGATTATACTGGATTATTTTAATAAACTGGTCGAGGTAAATAAATTGTAAACTTAAATGTTTGGAAGACATCTAACCTTTCAGGTAACGCCAAATTGCCTTCTTGAACCGTTGTCTGGTAATTCTTCGATTGAAGCAAACGTCGACTGACATGAGAGACCTGATAACTTCTTCGTCTTTCTGCATTGTTGATGAATTCAACATCCAATGCAGATAGGTCTTTTGTAGGATAATGTCCCACATCTCCAGTGGAAGATTGTATAGCTGAAAAGCAAAAAGATGTAGGCATAGCATTAACACTGGAATGCTATAGTGGATATTATGAATGATTGATCTAGATTCGCATAAGAAACCAAGTAGCCAGTTTCTCAAAGTCAAATCTTCAAATCTCTAAATCTTGAAATCTTTTCCAATTTGTGATTAACATAGTTTTACAAAAGTTTGCAACTTTTGTAATACTATGGTTATCACAAATTGGAAATGTTTGCAACTTTTGTACTGACCAATTCTTGCTCTTACATGATTGTTTACATTATGTTGCTAATTGAAAGATCTAAGCCCTTCCATAAGCATACTTCCATCTCAGAGGTAATCTCATGAGCTTCAGTAATCTCACCAGCCTCAGTCAAGCCTAAACGAATCTATACGATATAATTAAGAAATGGTGGAAATCAGTCACTCCCGTGACTCCATCACTAAGCACTTGGATTCAGGGAAAGATGAACGGGGATAGTTGACAATAGATGCAGGCATTCTCTGACTAATATTTTGCTTAATTAAGCAAAATATAAATACAACGACTCCAAATGACGAAAAACGAACGACTAAAAACTCATAAAGAAGTTCAAGGATTACAACTGATTTATTAGAGGTGTGGAAGTTGCCAGTGGAATACCCCAAACTTCGAGAACTGGCAAGAAATAGCCTGGTCCTCTTTGCAAGCACCTACGTGTGTAACTGTGTAAGGTAGCCTACTCTCGGATGAAGCAGTTGGAATGGACAATGCATGTCACATGATTTTGTGTACGTGAAGGATTCGACCGATAAACACTCCCGAAGGCAGTGGAAGATTGTTGACCATGTTCTCTAATGACGACACAAACCCTAACCCTGACCCTAACCGACCCTCACAGGCTCACAGCGCCTAACCTGACCCTAACCTACCTTCACAACGCCGAACCGCATTTTCGCCGATCCAAGGTGAGTACAGCTAACATTATCGAACTAATCAGGGTAATTTATGGTTTTTGCGCTTTAAATTATTTTACAAAGGATAATTTTAAATAGAAGTTGGATTGATGACAATAACTCTTTCTTCAGTAGAAGTTTGATTGATGAAAATAATTCTTGCTTAAGTAGAGGAGGATTGAAGAAGAAATGATTCTTGCTTAAATAGAAGCTTGATTGATGCAAAATATTTCTTGCGTAAGTATAAGATTGATTAATGACAGTTATGCAGGACATTGGTATCGAAATGCCATGCATATAAAATTATTTAGACAGCAAAAACGATAAATTACTCTGATTAGTCCGATAATTTTTGCTCTATTCACTTTGGATCGGCGAAAATGCCGCCGAACCTGACTCTAAACGTCCATCAAGATGTCCGCCATTTGAAAATCCCAAGGAAAGTTCACGTGACATGCTTTAGCCAATAGCGCGACGGGTGTGAATGTAGTCGCTTGGATTCCGCTCACGTCCGGGACGTGAACGGATCCACTACGTTATGGTTTATGTTTTGTGAAAGGATTACAGCACTTCATGAAAACGATATTAGTCATTGCACTCTGTCATCACTGAAAGAAAGGTATAATAGCAAACAATTTTTTTTGATTTTGCCACCGTGCATTAGATAGGCCTATCAAGTTTATTTGTAGGCCTGCTGCTACGTACCTGATGACCTGCTACCTAAATTAAAAAATCTTCATGTCATCTGTGTAATATCATTACCGGAGCGTCAAAGATGGGTTTTCGATTTCTTTTTTGTCAAAAACCCTACTCTGGAATCCCAGGTCACATTATTTTCTAAGATTGCTTCTGGCTGTTGAGATGAAAATGGTCACTTTGGACATCAGTTCACGTCTTACGCCAGAAACAATTGCCAGTTGTTGCTAATATTAATTTTGTATAATTACTCCCTGAAGAAATTGTTACTTGATATCAATACAATCCGTCTATCATCAATACAATCATATGAGCAACCATTAATACAATGCAGTCCAAATATGACGTAATTTGAAATGACCTTACGCAAGAATAACTTTATGAAACCAGAACAGTTTTGTATGCAAAGCATTTTCAGGAGTGTTGCCAAAGGAATTTGAATATCTCTTCCCGTTTATGGAATAGGTTTGAAAATCCACTCTGGTGAAAAATCATCCATATAGGTTGACGCATGAAATCAAGTCATACAACTTCAGCTTTATTATTCATAGGCCCTATATCTGAACCGTCACTGATACGTATAGGCCTAGTAAAACGTAAATTCCAAGTTTTTGAAGAAAAAACATTCAATTATAAATTTCGGCTGAAGCAATAATAATTTTGTGAACAGGTCGTCCTGTCTGTAGTTTGAGTAGGCCTATACAGTGTCAACGTGTCACAGATTAAAAACGTTTCAATCTAAAGACTTTCAGCAGAACAATTATCATAAAGCAGGCATGGGCAACTTCTTTTAACAGAGGGCCACTTTCAGGTTTGAAGGGCAGCTCAGGGGCCATACGCCAATCGCGAGCTAATTTTTGCAGATCCATTTGCCCAAGAAAATGAAACTATAATAATTTTATTCAAACTAAATATTACAGAATAACCGTTAAAGCAAGTGAAGAGAATTTGTATGATGGAAATCTAATTACCCTAATATGTACAGTCCTACACTAAAAATTAAAAAATAAGTTTTATTCAGTTTTAAAAATACATAAAACTGTTGGTCTGTACAGTGTTTCCATTTGTTTAGTGTCTATATTTAATGTGAGATCTGGCACTTCTTCTCAAGACACACATCTGGAATGTTTGCTTTGAAGTTCGATGTGGCAATTCAATATTCATTGGAGAGAATGTCATCTGTTAGTCTGCATCTGTTTTTGCACTTTGTTAGTCTCATCTTTGAGAAGACATGTTTGTTCACAAATGCCGGTATAGGTGCACCGTGCATGGAAACAGTGCAACCATGCGGTTTCAGGCTATATATGACAATTTGAATGAGAAATGTAAAGTTATGTGGGACTGAATCAGAGGTACCTCATGAAATTTCATTTCCAACTGACTGTTGCATTGAAGTACAATCAATTTCATTTGCATGGAGCTTGGTGCTGAATTGGCATCGATAGAAAAGGAAGATTCAAACAATTTAAGTCTAGTTCATGAGCAGTAAATCAGCAAACCTGGACTGGAACTCTACTTTCAAAACAGTTATTTGTTCTGTGCACTTCTTGATATTTGCAGAATCAGTAAAACATGGAAAATGCACAGTATTGCCTTTTGATATTTTATTTCCCAAGAGTAGCAACTTCGTTTGAAAAGTTCTGATAGAATCAGATAGATGGTTTCTAAAGTAGCGAACCTACCAACTTGTGGTCTTGTTTTATGTAGAGAGTAGATGACATTGATGTCTGAGTAGTAAACTAGTTGACTTTAGATTAGAGGTCGGATTAATAAATAAGAAAAAGATGTTTTAATGTCAGTCTATTTACAGGATTCATTTGTGTAGGGCTTTGATAAGGTTCCCAAACGAGGGCCGGATAAAAGGTCCCAAAGTGCCAGGTACAGTGCTAATATATGACATGCCAAGGGCCGGTTCAAAGGTCCCCGGGGCCGGATCCGGCTCGCGGGCCGCCAGTTGCCCATCCCTGCCATAAAGCAAATGCATCATTCGATTGTCGCTTCAAATGAGACGTTGCTAAAGATGTTGCAACTTTATTAAAAAAAGAATTGTGCACAATCTTACCGTTGTTCTGTACGAAGCTTTATTCCGTCTAAATGCTGCATTAAAATAGAACCATTGAAAATAGTTATATTTTTAGAAAATCGACATGTCAGAAAATATTAAATTGCTTTCACATTAAAGTTGATCAACTTACATGTATATCCATTTACAAGAGTCGGGAAACCACAATGCTCCATATAAGCGCATGATGATGAGGATGATAATGATGATGTTGATGTTGATGATGATGTTGATGATGATGATGATGATGATGATGATGATGATGATGATGATGATGATGATGATGATGATGATGATGTTGATGATGATGATGATGATGATGATGATGATGATGATGATGATGATGATCATGATGATGATCATGATGATGATGATTATGATGATGATGATGATGATGATGATTACGATGATGATGATGATGATGATGATGATGATGATGATGATGATGATGATTATGATTATGATGATCATGATGATGATGATGATTACGATGATGATGATGATGACGAAGACGAAAAAGCAAAAAAAAAAAAAAAAAGGTCATCGGAAATTTTTTTTTCCGGAGCCACTGATAGGATATACTGTAGCGTGTACTCACCTCTCATTTTACCACTACAGCACTGATGATGATATGCTCAATGATGATATGCTCAATGGAAGATATCGCCCGAGAACAAAGTTTTCTAACACATGAGACAACTAACAGGCGTCGGACATGCACAAGAACAACTTTAACTAGATCGTCGTGAGAAAGATCTCGAGAGCGAGAAACCATTCGGAGCTGGCGAAGCTAATAATAACAGCTTCGAGATCAAATTCACATGCTGGTAAAGACTAAGTTCTTGGTTTGGAAAGATTATGTTCTTCGTCAAGGGTTCTGCGACGAGGGGTGAGCTCCTAGTTACACGGGCTCGCTTGGCTATTGGGCAGCGCCGGAATTTTTTTGTGGGCCCTTTTATCTGGAATTACCCGTCTAAGCTCGGCTCTTCACTTGTGAGTCATCCGGCAGGGTTCTACAAGTCCCTCAAGTCCTTTTTCTTTGTTGGTGCCTGGACCAGAAGCGATCGTGAGTAGATTGTGAAGGGGCGCTATATAAATGCTCTAAATGAATTAAATGCTCTGAATGAATACAAGGATGCAAAAGTTGTCAGAATCTATTTATTTCGTTTGTTTCGAAGTGCACTTTGTCAATTATTGCGTCGTCGATATTTTTCTGTTCGAGTATTAGAAACAAACTATTTTGTTTCCGCTTACCTCTCTTGACAGCCGTAGACAATGGAAATGTAGGTTTCTGCTGTTCACCATCACTTTCGTTTTCGGTTCGCTTGTGTTTTCCGGCCAAGGCGCCCATTGTACTCGCATATATAAATAAATAATATGACAAAGTCTTTCTGGAAGGGTGATGTGAGCTGCTACTTTCTAAACTGCACGATGCTTTTCAAATTACTAACGTCAACCTCATGAAACGTTTCTCCAGATGAGAAATGGCTAAAGATGTAACACGAAACACGTAAGTAGCGATCTGCAGCATGGGCCATTCAGCAGTGCTCTTAATGCGACAGACCCCGAAAAAACAGAATTTAAGGTCAGAATAAGATGAGGAAACATTACTAGAGGGAATGATGGAGCGGACAGATGGAGGAATTCCATTCCATTGAGAGTGATCTATGCAGGCGAAGGACCTAGGTAGAACCTCAGCAATCCTTACAGCCCATAGCAACCCCCAAAACAACTGAATTTGAACAATTTGAATTCGATATCATAATCATATATTGTAGGCCTATCATCTGTCGACAACGGTGTAACTTAGCCGATTCTTATATTGAATGTTTCTCTCTAGCGACAAAATCGGTTGGTGGTTGGTCAGACATTTGAGAAGTGGAAAAGATGGATTTATAGCCTACCGAGAAATCGAGTTGTCATTGGTAAGTGCCAAAAGGTGGTGCTCATGAATTTGAAACAATTTTTCGGCCCGTGCCGTTGTTAGCTTGTAGGGATTCGCAAGTTTCATGCAGTAGTAGGCTATTAAAACTAATATTTAAGACGACAGCTTACTCTTATAGTAGAGTGATTGATTGATGAAATTTAGCATGGAAATATTTGTGTGTGTTTCGATTTTCGAAAGGTTCCTTTTCAGTTGCACTTAAACTCTTGATAATTGGCTCATTTTGCGAAAACCAGTTCATTCGACATACATCAATAAATGTCAGCTCTGCATTAGGCGTAGGCTACCTTGAAGTTTGCAGTGTCAAATAAACGAATTCTGGAATCTGCATTATTTTATGTCAGTAGTGATACGGTAGGCCTAAATTATACGTTGAAATGCATACATGGAAAATGAATCTCCACATATATTTTGTGTTTAAACAGAAAACGACCAACAGCTTTCGAAGACAACGGTAAGGTTGACAAAGTGTTTTATAAAGCCATAACAATAACCATAAATGTTATTGTTTTCCAGCAGAAACAGAGAATGTAAGCATTATAAGTAAAGTCATATACACGTTTACTAGTTGGGAAACAGCGGTAGAGAGAACCCTAAAGGGGACAGGTCCCAACTAGTAGGGTCACCTTTATTTTACTCCAGTGGCAGACCGAACAATTGTTTAATTCTACTATTTTCAATCCTTAACAATTCTTAACAAGTTAAATAGCACACACATTATTATTAAATTGGTAATCAAATAGGCACGCAATCTATGTTTAGATGAATATTAGTTAGGCTCCGTATGTCGTTAGGGATATTATTCCAGGTTTTTGGACCAGAACTTTCAGTTGAGAATCTACGAGAATTAGTACGGAAGTATTATAATGGGCCTATAATTGGCTGAAGAAAGTACGAGCGGTACAGCATAGGGATTAGATTTAGACGTAGTTTTGAAATAAGTGTTAAATGATGAAGGCAGTTGATTATATGAATATTTATGCATAAATTCACTGGTTTGTTGAGTAGTTTTAAGATGCGTGCATCTTGAAATGCTAGGTCCGTAGGAAGATGGGTAGAAAAGTGATGCAACTGGTTTGTAATAATAGGGCCTGCGGAGAGATCTGTTTTGGAAGAAATTTAATATGTTTAATCTTGATGAGTAGTTAGAAGCCCATATCATATTACAATAAGCAATAGTATGTAGATGAATATACAATCGAATAGTACAGGCTTGTTCGCATATGGATAGGCAATAAATAATTCAGCTTGTGGATGTGCTAATGTGGATTCTGCAATATGTTGGTCAATGTCATTTACCACGTGAGCCACGGATATTGAGTCGAAGTCGCATAACTATTACTGAACATTGCTTTGCTGTTTGTCTTAATCATGCTCATATTATCATGTTCACAGAACTGCTAATATACAGACCAATAGGTTACAATAGTAAGGGTACCAATACATGTTGGCCTTTGATAGTAATAAAAATCGTAATTTCCTTCCAGTCCGTCTGACGAAGGCACCGATCAACTTAGGGAGCCAAAATAACACAAGGAAAAAGGTCAAATAATATATCGGTACTTGTAAATTAAGATACAAAATCTTTCAGTTTTCACCTCGGAAACTATGCTGTGCTCGTAAGTAAAAATTATCAGGACATCATAGCAAAATATGTAGCGCATATGGCATCCGAGGTCCCAGTTTGCACGATGTGGTATACGCGCTACAAATCTTTCAATAATGCTTTATGTCTCACAAGCATGGTGGAGATTTACTTCAAAGATAGACCGCGAGGCGCTAGAAGTAGTAGCCTACTGCGACGTCTTATCAAAGGCCAATACTCCCCCTCAGACAGTCTAACCATAGAGCAGCAATGCCTAAACGCGGACTATCGCCTATTCTCAGCTGTACAGAGAAACGAAGGAAAGTCATGTCTTACATGACATGCTCCCTCCCAAAAGACATGCTGGACATGGTCTACGCCCTCGTGCTCATGATCGAGAAATACCATAGGCAGACTGTCTCACCAGAAAGACCTTTGTAATTAGGATGATTTATCAAATGTAAATAACATTCATGATAAATAACATGTGAACATACAATTTATAGAATGTATAATATAGTAAAATCCAATAGAGAAAACAATCCTTGAAACGTTCATGTTAGCCAGAAATAATGCGGTTTGCTCATGTTAGCCAGAAATAATGCGGTTTGCAATTGGGTTTACATTAAAGAATATTCTATTCTAATCTAAAAAGAGGCCAATCGCCACAAACATACACAAACTCGACCTAGTTGGTTCTGTGCTCTGTAAACTGGACGCTTTCAACAAGAGAGTGTGTGCATTAGAAGACAGGAGATATGGTGAGCACATATTTATGATACAGTTTCTTAATTTCCTTTAATAAATAACCTTAGCATGCGACGTAATTATAAAATCTATTTTATCCAGCATTCGCTTGACCTTAGATCGCTTGTATACGTAGTGTAATGAAGCTGGTGAATCCTGACCACAGAGTGACCCCAAATAACACCCTCCTTCATAATATATGGTTTTTCAGTTATTGCACACTTCACTTTTACAACTTTTCTCCTACTGGTTAAAAATATTACACTACACTATTTTATTTTTTAGCCAAGTGAACTTCCACTTGAGTTGTTGGATTCAGTCCTAGAAAAGTCGCTTCTGCCTTGTTTACTGAATCCTTCAACACTTCATAGAATCGAAGATGTTATCAAATCCTTGTCTTCAGTCGACGTTTGTTGGTTTCAACGAATAACAAAACAGAAATTTAAAAACAGAATTTTGCGGCGACTGAGAGGTAAATTGTTTTTTTTCTAGTAATTGCTATACAAATGTGGACGTCACAAGAAATTTGAATTTTGAGATCAATTTACTACTGCATTAATAAAAATTATGTTATCGACTTTTAATTAGTTTTAATATGAAATTCAGCTCGGATTAAAGTTTATTGGGACAGCTAAGGACAGTGCGAGGTGGGCCTGTGAGGGGTCTGGCGATGTGTTGAATACCCAGGTCGGGTGTGTGTCAAGAAAACACACTAACGTTTTTTTGTGCACTAATATGCTTATCGGAAGGTTTGTAGGAGTCCAATTTAAAGTGCAATCACGCAACAACTGGCGAGTAAGCAATGTGCAAACTGTAGGCGCCGTTTGATGAGGTCGTTTGTTTCTGCAGGGCAACTTTGCAGCTGCATATCTCGGATCATGGGCGTATTTAGGGGGTTTACGGTTCCAAACCCACAAATAAATTGCCGAACCTTAATCCTTTAATATGTGAAATACAAAGAAAAACCTAACTTTTTGCGACCATGTCCATTCATCAATCCAAGACTTTAAAACTTAAGACCGGCAACAATGCATTTATTTTCATTGTCACCGGAACAGCTTACAGCAAAGGTCTGTCACTGTCAAGAGTTTTAAAGTGATTTGATAACCTGTGTTATGCATTTGATTGCTTCAAATTTATATATATATATATATATATATATATATATATATATATATAAAATTTAAGCAGCTACATTTATTTGACAATACTTATATTTTGAGTTAAATTGGCACATCTTGGCCTAGTACTCTCTGTCGTCATACGCGACAAACGGGTGAATATAGGTAAGTTGATTTAAGTGTTATACGGTTCCGCGACAACTCGTAGAACGACATTTCGTCTAACGACACTTCGTCTACGACAATTCGTCGAACGACATTTCGTCTACTAAGTTATTTGATATTGTAACTTTAAAATGGAAGCTGGATTGATGAAAAAAAACTGTTTCCCTAAATGGAAGTGGGATCGATGAAAATATTCCTGTGTTGAAATAGAAGCTGAATTGATCGACACAATTTTTACAGTAAATAGAAGCTGGAAATGAACCTAAATGCATGGATGAAAATAGGTTTCCATTCAACAGAAGCTGGATTGATGAAAATAATCTTGTCAGTAATTAGAAGCTGGATTCCTGAGAATATATAGCACGTTTTAGCGAAACTATAAGAAAGCGGCCTCTGTTGATTAGCCGTAATGGATACAGATACACTAGTAGACGAAATGTCGTTAGACGAATTGTCGTAGACGAAGTGTCGTTATACGAAATGTCGTTCGACGAGTTGTCGCGGAACCCGTACAAACAGCCTAATATTTCCGCTCATCCAACTTCTACTTCTAGATATTTTCATCCCTCATCCAACTTCTACTTCAACTATAAATATTTTAATCGCTCATCCAACTTCTAGTTTTACTATATAACATATTTCATGAGCTGCTTTAGGAAGGTAGAGCGCTCTATTTTTTCCGAATCTTGGGCGGCCATATTGTTTACATAGGTCATATCGGCGACCGAGCTGATGTTCATTTTAACCGTATTGGTGTTCTTGTTTCTTCCAATGAGAAGTAATAGAGTATTTAATTATTTAAATGCTTTTTATGGTTAAGCCGTAGTTTAGTCAGTAAGTCTACTGTAACACTCTTTATTGTCTAAACACCAATTATACACTATGTAAGTTACACAGAGCTCGTGACTCCACCACACGCACCGACTGGTGATAATTGCCGGAACTGTCCTTAAATACTCCCACGATGACGACGATGGCAGCCTAGCCCGGCCAGCCGCACATGCATGCACCAGCTCCTCCCATGATGACACTACATGGTCAGTCACAATAAAAAACCCGAGCCGCGGGTTTTCTTGCAACCCAGGTGCGTGTGGAGAACCAACAAATAATCAAGCGCGATAACAGTAAAACAATGAAAGTTCAAATCAACTAGTAAGCGACAATCAAAGCGTAATAACATCGTACGTCTCAATCAGCATAATCCACTAAAGTAAAATATAGCAGGCTTCAATCCAATCACAAGAGGTGAATATTCTCCCTGAAACATGTACACAATGTTATCATTCTCAGGAGACCACAGTGGTAACGAACATCAGTTGCAACCAGTCTAATTACTCATGAACTCGTCCACGCTTATAGTGGAGCATTCATAAACCGCTCAGGCGTTGGTCTTTTCCTAACCTTTCCTGACATAGTTCGCTTGATATGAAATTCCCTCTTCAAACAATCACTAACATCCTTCTCATGAATCCATTCCGGCTTAAAAGACTTATTCCTAAATATGACTCGATAAAATCTTTGTTTATTAACGAATTTCATTCCGCTTAATTGCTCTGCTTCAATCCATGGCGACGGCGATGCCACATTGTCTGGCGATGTGCCAGGCATCAGCTTTTGAGAATCGTCTGCAACCGGAACAACAGGAGTTCCATCCGACTCCATAAAATCTCTTCGATCCACATACGGCTTTAATCGATCCGCATTCACAGGATGACGCAAAAGTTTGTTAGTCAAAGAGTGTCTTAGTAAGTAAGTATATGGACCTATTTGAGACGTAATATAATAAGGTCCAATGAACTTCCGATAAAGTTTAGGTTTTTTACCTACCGGTGTAACAGGATTAAACAACCACACAAGACTCCCAATAGCATAATGTGTATCGGTTGCTTTAAGATCATAGGTCCTCTTATTTCGAGCCTGAAGGGCCAAAGTTTCCCCTACTGCTTCTTGTCTAGCCATCTCAAGTGCGTTACCTATTCGCTTTACATACTCATTAGTGGTCTGTGGTTCGTCAGACAAACCCATTCGTTGATCAACAGGTAACTTAAGATCCCTTCCAAATAGTAAGAATGCAGGGCTATGACCCAGATTTGCACTCGTTGTCGCACGAAGAGCATACATTATCGCCGGCATAAAATCAGGCCACTCGACCTCATTCTTACAATGAAGTCTCAACATTTTCCATATGGATCGATTCACAATCTCACAAGCACCATTACAACGCGGAGAATATGAAGCTGTGTGAATTCTTGTAACTCCAAACAATGAGGATAACTCAGTCACAATTTTACTTAAAAAATTTGCTCCCCGATCCGAAAGCAAAGTTTCAGGTGGTCCAAAACGAGTGAAAATTTCTCTATACAGTGCTTGAGCGATCGACTGAGCTGTCTGATCTTTGAGCATGATCATTTCAGGCCATCTTGTGAGTGATTCGACACAGAGAAGAATGTAATTATAACCCTCTTTGCTTCGAGGCAGTTTGAGGATGTCCATATGCCATCTGCCAAAAATCTGCTTAATGGGCAATGATGTCAGTGGTGGTTTGTTCAACGGAACGGGATATTTACATTCTTGGCACTGCCTGCACGACGTGATATGTCTATGCAGATCACTGTGCATCCCTCTCCAGTAATATCTACGCCTGATTGACAGATAACATCTGTGAAATCCTGGATGAGAACACTCTTCGTGATAACCATTCAGAACACGTTGTCGCATACTTTTCGGAACCACCAGCTGATTAATATAACTCTTCTGTGGTCCTCTAGATCGAGGCTGATAATAGTGAAAAAGTAGTCCGTCGTGTAAAGCATACTCAGATATCTCGATTACTAACTTTCGGGCATCCTTATCATTCTCAGGCAATTCGCCTGACTCCAAATAACGAATGAAAGGCTTACAATCCAAACATTTATTCTGTTCTTTTGCTATCTCTATTAGAAATGCGTCACCATCTGGTTCCTTAGGTGCAATCAAATCATCCTCCACTATGAGATTCAAGTCCACCGGTTGAACCTCATTATCAACCTGAGCCAAAAGATGCTCCTCAGCGTCATCATGACCATCCGCGGATATTGGATATGATCGTCGCGATAATGCGTCTGCATTAGTATTCGTCTTCCCTTTTTTGAATCTAACGTCGAACGTATACTGCTGTAATTGTAATGACCATCTTAGTAACCTGCCAGATGTACTCATTTTTAATGACTGCAAATACTTCAAACTGATATGATCGGTGTAAACAGTAAATGGAGAATTTGCCAAATAACAGTGAAATTGTTTTATTGCACATATCATGGCCAACATTTCTAACTCCGTGACCGAGTAAGCTCTCTCACAAGCAGTTAAAGACCTCCCCCAAAAGCAATGGGGTGTTCCCTAGCAGAAGCATCTTCCTGAGCTAACACAAAACCTATTGCTTGGGAACTTGAATCACAATTAATTATAAATGGCTTAGTCATGTCAGGATAAATCAGTACAGGTGCAGTCGTCAACGCCTGCCTTAATCGAACGAAAGCTTCTTCGCAGCTATCATCCCATACGAATTTCATGTCCTTCCGTAGCAATCGATTCAATGGACTTGCAATGATCGAAAAATTAGCTATAAACTTGCGATAATAAGATGCAAGGCCTAAAAATGATCGTATCTCTTTAGGAGTCCTTGGTCTTGGATAATCGCGAATGACCTTGACCTTCGAATCATCCACAGCCACGCCCTGAGGAGATAAAACGTGTCCCAAATAAAGAATTTTATCCAAACCAAACGAACATTTTCGAGGATTTAACTTCAAATTAGCATCATTGAGGCGGTCAAAGACTTCCTGCAAATGAACCAGGTGTTGATCAAAATTCTGACTATACACAAGAATATCATCCAGGTAACACAAGACAGACTTAAAATGTAAGTTCTGAAAAACTCTGGACATGAGTAACTGAAAAAATGATGGCAAATTTTTTAATCCAAATGGTGCAGCTCGAAATTGAAACTGACCCTGATGTGTTATAAAACTCGATTTTTCCCTCGAGTCAGGGTGTAACGATATTTGGTGATAACCACTCCGTAAATCCAACAAACTGAAATACTTAGGCTTTGCCTCTGTCACAGCATCAAAAATATCCGTTAATTGAGGTAATGGAAAACTTATCGGTGCGGTGACAGCATTGAGCTTTCTATAATCAACACAAAAACGAATCTCTCCGTTTTTCTTTTTTACCAACACAACAGGCGAACTCCACATACTATCACTCGGTTCAATCAACCCCGCTGATAACATTTTTTCTGTCTGTGATGCTATTTCGGCCTTGGCAGCAATAGAATGTCGATAAGATTTTTGGTGGATGGGTACGGCGGACCCAGTATGAATCGAATGTTGGGCAAAGCTAGTTCTGCCAAGATCGGTCAATGATGCCGAAAATGTACCTAAATTGGCTTTCAGAAAATCCTTCAATCTAACATTCTCATCCGCAGACAAGTTATCAGAATGATAATTGATTTTAAGGTCGTCCAAAGATCTTGATTGTTCATTGCCAGTCAGTTTATTCGCATTATCATGATCATTAGAGGATGCGTTATCATGTTTTTCTATTGGCACCCTCAGATCGTCCAAGGGCATTGCATGATTGAAATGTGTAGCGTTGGTGCGTGTGGTTGGTGGTTGTTCCTGATTATCACCAGAAAACGATGCCAACACATCTGAAAGAATAGGTTCCACGCACGCTAACGACTTATGCCGCGGCAGCCAAAGTACTTGATTTGTTGGGTTCAAAACCTTGCAAACAGCCGTTCTTTTAGAAGAATCGATGGCGCTCCTTGCACAAATGAATTTACGTTTTGCCTCAATCGGAAATGGTTCAATTATCGATGTGTCAGCCGAATACTTAGCCGGTAGTAAAACTGGCACCAAAGTTTCAGACAAAGGTGGTAAAACAGTTGCATGCAGAGTACAGACAGTGTTAGAACGAACATTAGAAGTTGACAAACGAGTGGCAGTCAAATTATCATAAAAGGTGACAACCTTTTCATCAAAATCGATCCGTGCCCCACTCGCCTCCAAAAAATCTAATCCCAATATCAAACTGTACCCCACCTGTGGCAGAATCAATACCTCACAAGGAATGCTCAACCCCGTAATCGTTACAGTAATTTCCGCTCTACCCTGTACCCGCACAGGATGACCGTCAGCCAAAAACACATCTCTATTGTCTCCCTCCCTCAATGGTTTTAAAGGAATTTTTAGTTTTTGCAGAAATGCGGCACTCATGCAAGACACACTCGCCCCAGAATCAAGCAAAGATTGTACAGTATGATTCCTAATCGTGACAAAAATTGTGTTTCTATGCATTGCAACTTTATCAGTCTGCACATAAATTCTGTCCGTGTTAACGTTTATTCCGCCCGCCGCCTGTGGACGACGGGAAGCGAATTCCTATGTTTGACTATAGCGCCCCCTTGTTGACCTGCAAACAGACTGTAAATGACCTCGCTTAGAACACCTAAAACAAGTAACCCCCCGGGCGCGACAGAAGTTATTTGAAGTATGAATACCTCCACAATTTCCACATGTTGGCTTGGAAGTTGTGCGCCAGGCGTTCAGTGGCTGCGAACGGTAAGGCGGTCGTGGTCGCCACGACGGTGAATCATGTGGTCGATTATTCTCCGAGTGTCCTGGATAAGACTGCGCCGATGGTGGATAGCCTCGTGAAGTCGATGTCGCGTAGGGCTCGAGACGTGGCTCCAACACTGGCTTAGGTGACTGATCCACGAACGTGACATGATGGGGTGAAGGCGTCCTGCGTCTCGTAGAATTAATCGCTGCGACACTCGTAATCTGTAGTTGCTTTAGCTCCTCGCGGATAGCGGCGAGCTCGGACACAGTGTGACGGATATGGTGATCAGTGTCTGATTGGTCTTCCTGCGACAATTCCGTCAATCGTCCCCATTTCCGTAGCCCCTCAATTGTAGTTAAATCATGCTGCAGAACATGCTGTCTAATGTTCGAACGTAGACCGTTCAATGCCACGAGGAACGTCTGGCCAGCGTCGACATCAAGTTTTTGAGCCGCTTGCTGGACACTTGTTAAAAAATCATCAACAGACTGGTGCGGTAATTGTTTGAGACTCCACAAGTCAGCAGCGCGTTTCCAGGCATCCGTCGCTTTAGGTCCGTAACGCAGGGTCAGAGCGTCCCGCAAGGCAATAAAACTCTCACGTGTTGCCTGCGACTGAGTGTTAAACCACACAGCTGCTCCATTCTTAAGCAGAAGCGGTAATGCTGCTAATTTCTGCGCCCCCGACATGCGTCGAAACGTTGACCATAGTTCGAAATTCTTCAAAAACTCAAGAATGTCTTCCTGCTGATTTCCCGTAAATGGTGAGGGAACCAATGTATTCCCAGCCATTTCAGAGTCAGATGATATTGAATCAGCGTCAGAACCGTCGTCAGAATCGATAAAAGCGTTGCTTGATTGCGGCGACAAAACGAATGCCGGAGACGTAGATAGAAAAGCGTCTGCAGGCGGTGTGAGAACCTGTGGCGCAGACGTGGAGGGAAAAGCGTCAGCAAGCGGTGTGGGAACCGGTGGCGAAGACGTAGTGGGCAAAGCGTCTGCAGGCGGAGCGAGGACAGCAAATGGAGAATCAGTGGGAAGATTCAAAGAAGATGGCAGCAACCCAGAGAAGCCGGATCCCGTTGGAGTGGAAATTAGTGTCTTACCGGAACGAAGTAAGTAACGGCCTGTTGTTTGATTGTCCGGCCCACTCATCTATGTGATGTTCTAGGAGTACGGTGCGTGTGACGAGTGTCTGTAGTCAGATGATCCAGAAACGTTGTCTCGAGAGGTACGGAAGCGACCTTTTCTTTTGAGTTCTCCACCACTTGTAGTGTCGTTCTACTACTACCAGTGTACCATGTAAGGTTAGTCAGTAAGTCTACTGTAACACTCTTTATTGTCTAAACACCAATTATACACTATGTAAGTTACACAGAGCTCGTGACTCCACCACACGCACCGACTGGTGATAATTGCCGGAACTGTCCTTAAATACTCCCACGATGACGACGATGGCAGCCTAGCCCGGCCAGCCGCACATGCATGCACCAGCTCCTCCCATGATGACACTACACATATACACACACACACACAAACACATGCATCAGTTTGACCTATTTACCTATCGATTGATGCCTTGTGCTTTATGATAACGGCACTATAGAAGTCATTGGGCTTGTTGATCATCATGATCAGTAATGATGATGTGGTTGATGATGATGATATGATTTTGTTCTATTTTCAGCTGGTATTCCTGGTGCATTCAGAGTCTTGTCAACGGTAAGAATTTGCTTCTTATCCTTTTACAAAGGCGTATGAATTGGTGATATGAATATAACTATTCCATATGAATTGGTGATATGATGAATTGGTGATATGAATGTAACTATTCCATATGAATTGGTGATATGAAGTTAACAATTCCATCAGAATTGGTGACACGATGAATTGGTGATATGAATGTAACTATTCCATATGAATTGGTGATATGAACATAACATTGAATGCAGACGACTGATTACTGATGATTACTGATGACTGTGTTGTAGGTGTTTATGCATTTGGCTTTATCTTCATGCTTCCTCAGCTGTTCATCAATTACAAGGTAAGCTTCTTCCTCACCATCGTAACCAGGATCAGAGCAACAGGTGGGCATTCATTATGAGTGCATCATGTTCGGTCAGCAACCACCGACCACACATTGAACGGCTTCCGTTGTGGCCTGATGTTGTACTATCGACGTACATTTCTCAGCTGCCTCTGTGAGGGGGGGCGTCTCTATGACTTGCCAGCGCTGGGTGGTTGAATTGGTTGAAAATCTAAAACCCAAGGGTATCGGGTGTATTACTGACCGATGCTCGCTATTCACTCTTTCAACAAACATAGAATGCATGAAACACGATGGGCAGATTAGCGACCATCGTAATAACGAACAGTTGGGTGATGGGTCTTCTATGTTAAGTGACAGATCTCATAGGTGGCTGATCTCTAATCAGAGGTGCTGGATTTCAGATCGGGTGGGAACTGGCTGAATGTGGCCGCTGCTTGCACTGTTTTGCCATTCAGCTAATTGTGGAGTTGATTTGAATTTCAGCTGAAGTCGGTTGCTCATTTGCCATGGAGAGCATTCATATACAAGGTACGTTCTTTAAACGGTAAACAGTGCTGATGTCTAAAGCTCTAGGCACCAATCACTGGCGCTCCAATACCAAGCCACAATCAGATCAGCATCCAAAAGATCAGTCTGTTAAAACTGATCGCTGTGCTGATCTAGTTTGCATTTGATGAGGCCACCAAAATATTTCAACACAGGGACAAAAAGGATGGTGTCTGTCGCCCCACTTCTAAAGTGGTGCTGACCGACACTACCCAGGTTGCAATGCAAAGCTACGCTTATTAGTGGAGGAACGTGCCTGTGCATTTTTCTTCAGTCATTTCAAGTTGATGTAAAAGTTTCGTTTTCACTACCAGTTTGAAGGTAATGGTCTGTAGATCAATATTCGTCCGAGGGGAAAGCATGCAGATAAAAAATTAAGCGTGGGGGGCTCGAAAACCCCCTCTGGCCTATGGGAAATATGTGTATTTTTCCAGTCATTTCAAATAGATGCAAAAGTTTCTTTTTTAGTACCAATTTGAAGGTAATGGTCTATAGACCAATATTGGTCCGAGGGGAAAGCATTCAGATAAAAAACGAAGCGTGGGGGGGCTCGAAAAACCCCTCCAACCTATGCAAAATATGTGTATTTTGCTCCAATCATTTCCAGTAGATGCATAAGTTTCGTTTTTTCAGTACCAATTTGAAGGTAATGGTCTCTAGATCAATATTGGTCCGAGGGAAGCATTCAGATTAAAAAATGAAGCGTGGGGGTTCGAAACCCCCACCTACTTCCATTGCGAAATATGTGAATTTTACTCCAGTCATTTAAAATAGATGCAAAAGTTTCTTTTTCAGTACCAATTTGAAGGTAATGGTCTATGGATCAATACAGGTCCGAGGGGAAAGCATTCAGATAAAAAAAATTAAGCGTGGGGGTTCGAAATCCCCGGCCTATGCTAAATCTGTAAACTGTTGTAACTTTTGATTGGATGGTCCGATTTGAACATATTTGGTATGTATGGATTCAGAATCATGAGTTGCAAATGATATTGACATGCACATTGCACATAAAAGCGTGTATTGCATATAAAAGCGTGGGGGTTCTAAATCCCTTTTTAACAAAATTGAACGTACATATACCGAGGTAGTTAAGTATTGCATATTGTTCTTGTCCAGCTACTTCGCACATGTACACTTGCAAAGACATGTGCATTTCAATTTTGCCTTCATGCACTTGCAGAGAGAGCAGGTACTTGTGCAAGTGCACTTCACATCCAGTTGGAATACATCCCTGGCGAGGGGCAGCGAGATCCATATGGGAAGCAGCTTGCCTTCTTCTTCCTTCCACCCATGATTAGTGGGGTTGTTCAAAGGCATCATGGACTAGGCATCAACACTAGGCATTATGAGCTGTGACACAGTTGTCCATATGCTCGCTTGATCCAAAGCATTGGTTGTTGGGGGAATTCTCTCCACGTCTCTAGTCTTCTGTGAGAACACCTTCATTCGGATGAGGTCGACGTCAATGTCATCGTTGGAGTCATTGGAGTACAGCCTACAAACAAATTTCGATGCCACTTCTTTCAGCCTTGGCGATGTTTGAAATGGAGTGTCGACGACAGTTGCAAATTCCTCCATGAGGGATGGCACTTCGTGCATAACTTTCAGCTATGAAAAGGATGTGTACATCACTGCAGGTGGTGAAGTCCATCATGTAGGAAACAGTCCACCAATGGAGCAATGGAACTACGAAGAAGCAGACACTCGTGTCCTCATACATCTTTACACGCACTTCAAACATGTTCACTGGGGATGGTTCGTACCGGAGATACTGATGTTGTCGTAATTCTGTTGAGTAATTTCTATCATTATCAAGGCTCTAAATCCTGCTGCAGAAATCTGGATCTCCTTCAAAGTGGGAAAGACAACTAGAATGATCTCCCTGAACACAATCGCCTCAAACCTTGGAACGACAACGCATTTACAGGATCGGACATTTACAGGATCAGGATCGTTCAAGTTCAAGGGTAAGCGATACTGCTGCAAGTTGATGCACGAATGCCATCCCTCAAGGAGGAATTTGCAACTGTCGTCGACACTCCATTTCAAACATCACCAAGGCTGAAAGAAGTGGCATCGAAATTTGTCTGTAGGCTGTACTCCAATGACTCCAACGATGACATTGACGTCGACCTCGTCCGAATGAAGGTGTTCTCACAGAAGACTAGGGACGTGGAGAGAATTCCCCAACAACCGATGCTTTGGATCAACATTTCAAAAGAAGTGTATTCCAAGCAAGCATATGGACAACTGTGTCACAGCTCATAATGCCTAGTGTTGATGCCTAGTCCATGATGCCTTTGAACAACCCCACTAATCATGAGTGGAAGGAAGAAGAAGGCAAGCTGCTTCCCATATGGACCTCGCTGCCCCTCGCCAGGGATGTATTCCACCTGGATGTGAAGTGCACTTGCACAAGTACCTGCTCTCTCTGCAAGTGCATGAAGGCAAAATTGAAATGCACATGTCTTTGCAAGTGTACATGTGCGAAGTAGCTGGACAAGAACAATATGCAATACTTAACTACCTCGGTATATGTACGTTCAATTTGTTATAGCCGGTTTATTAGCAACTTTCTTATGAAACTTTCTTTAGTTTTGTGGATATGCGCCAACACTGGCACCATCACTGCTTCTATGTGCAATATACATGTTAATATCACTTGCAACTCATGATTCTGAATCCATACATACCACATATGTTCAAATCGGACCATCCAATCAAAAGTTACACCAGTTTACATATTTCGCATAGGCCAGGGGCTTTCGAATCCCCACGCTTAATTTTTTTTATCTGAATGCTTTCTCCTCGTACCTGTATTGATCCATAGACCATTACCTTCAAATTGGTACTGAAAAAGAAACTTTTCCATCTATTTGAAATACTCTGGAGTAAAATCCACATATTTCGCAAAGGACGGAGGGGGTTTCGAACCCCCACGCTTCATTTTTAATCTGAATGCTCTCCCCTCGGACCAATATTGATCTAGAGACCATTATATTCAAATTGGTACTGAAAACACTAAACTTATGCATCTACTGGAATTGACTGTGGCGAAATACGCATATTTCGCATAGGCCGGAAAAGGGATTTAGAACCCCCACGCTTTTATATGCAATATACGCTTTTATGTGCAATGTGCATGTCAATATCACTTGCAACTCATGATTCTGAATCCATACATACCAAATGTGTTCAAATCGGACCATCCAATCAAAATTTACAACAGTTTACAGATTTAGCATAGGCCGGGGATTTCGAACCCCCACGCTTAATTTTTTTTATCTGAATGCTTTCCCCTCGGACCTGTATTGATCCATAGACCATTACCTTCAAATTGGTACTGAAAAAGAAACTTTTGCATCTATTTGAAATGACTGGAGTAAAATCCACATATTTCGCAATGGAAGTAGGTGGGGGTTTCGAACCCCCACGCTTCATTTTTTAATCTGAATGCTTCCCTCGGACCAATATTGATCTAGAGACCATTATATTCAAATTGGTACTGAAAACACTAAACTTATGCATCTACTGGAATTGACTGTGGCGAAATACGCATATTTCGCATAGGCCGGAAAAGGGATTTAGAACCCCCACGCTTTTATATGCAATATACGCTTTTATGTGCAATGTGCATGTCAATATCACTTGCAACTCATGATTCTGAATCCATACATACCAAATGTGTTCAAATCGGACCATCCAATCAAAATTTACAACAGTTTACAGATTTAGCATAGGCCGGGGATTTCGAACCCCCACGCTTAATTTTTTTTATCTGAATGCTTTCCCCTCGGACCTGTATTGATCCATAGACCATTACCTTCAAATTGGTACTGAAAAAGAAACTTTTGCATCTATTTTAAATGACTGGAGTAAAATCCACATATTTCGCAATGGAAGTAGGTGGGGGTTTCGAACCCCCACGCTTCATTTTTTAATCTGAATGCTTCCCCTCGGACCAATATTGATCTAGAGACCATTACCTTCAAATTGGTACTAAAAAAACGAAACTTATGCATCTACTGGAAATGATTGGAGCAAAATACACATATTTTGCATAGGTTGGAGGGGTTTTTCGAGCCCCCACGCTTCGTTTTTTTATCTGAATGCTTTCCCCTCGGATCAATATTGGTCTATAGACCATTACCTTCAAATTGGTACTGAAAAAGAAACTTTTGCATCTATTTGAAATGACTGGAAAAAATACACATATTTCCCATAGGCCAGAGGGGGTTTTCGAGCCCCCCACGCTTAATTTTTTATCTGCATGCTTTCCCCTCGGACGAATATTGATCTACAGACCATTACCTTCAAACTGGTAGTGAAAACGAAACTTTTACATCAACTTGAAATGACTGAGTGTCTGGGCCCCCCACTATATGGCGAGAGATGGTCTTTGACAGTCTGACGATTGTGTGCTATAGGCGAGGACAAAAATGCCGCCCTTAACTCACAGTGACATCTTTTTGACGGAAATGACCATCATGACTTGTATACTTGCCGGAATTTGCCACCCTTGAAAGTGCCACTCTAGACAGCCACCTAAAGCCGGCACTGCTTATGGCTTGATGAAATCCTATGAATAAGAAGAAGATTGCCATGACGTCAGCCTTAAACTTCGGGTGGTATAGTTTCAGTCTGTGTGTTTTACTAGGCTTTCAGCACCTTCATAGATGACGTCTTTGCTTTCATCATTACAATGCCGAAGGCCCATCGTCTGGCCTGCTTCCGCGACGATGTCATCTTTGTCATCTACCTGTACCAGAGATGGTTTGTATCATCTACATTCATCTCATCCTTATCATCCTTTGCATGTTTGTAAGTCTCATCAGTCTCAGCGGTTCACTGAGAAAATCAAATTTCTTGTTATGTAGATACTTAAACTGTTTGATCGTTTTGCATTAAGTCTTAAACTATCAGTCATGTTTAGCTCGTTTCAGCTGTGTATTATACACGCATACAGTACATTTGTTTTTTGCATTGTAACTACTGCCAAATATTATCCAGAAAAAGGTCAATCCAGCCTCAGTGGGTTCACATGACCCTTTTGGATTGACCTTTTGACTTTTGCATCATCTGCTGGAAGTTTTGAGTTTGTACAGACTGCTTTTATTGTGATCTTAAGATGTTGATGATCTGCCAATAAATGGCTTACTTACGTACTAATATCTCCACAAACATTGAAGTCTTTTTGTCAAAGGTTAAATAAACACTCATGAAACATAAAAAACCTTTCAGAGCAGATCGAGCTCTGGGGTTAACTGATATTAGGAAATGGCCGATTGGCATTTTGCAGTTTTCCGATTCCGGATAGTAATTGGATATTTGGCCTGCTTTTTCGGCCGAATCTGGAGTCGATCCGATTAATCAGCTATAGTTTATTTTCATTTACAAAGATATAATAATTAAAGATTAATTTACACTTGAAACTGCGTGGCGTAAGAAAAAAGCCTGAATGTCCACCAATTATTGTTGGCGCGTCGAGTCAGAATTTCATTATTTTACATGCACTTTCAATGATAAAGATTAAAGATTAGGCTACCACAGGAGATCACCAAAACAGGTTACTATTTTTGTATTTATGAAAGAAGAAATTATTTTTGGTCAAAAATATTACTTTTTCTGGTATTTCGATCGGTAGTCCAAGGATGCGCCGATTCAGATTAATACCGATTAGTGCAAAATCCGGCCAGAACCGATTTCCGTCTGATTAATCGGCACATCCCTAACAGATATGGGTAGAGGTTTTAATGCATGTTTTGTGTTACACGGTACATGTAATTATTTTCTGTTGTGGTTTGAATCTGCTGATCATAATTATGATGCACTGTTCGGCTGTAAATGACTGCGTGCTGTTTGTTGCCATTGTCCGTAGGCTGTATCCGGTAGACGAGACTCGGGTGAATGAATTTGGTCAGTCGTTTGAGGGTGATGCAGCTGCGACCAATGATGGCAAGCAGAAGCCGTCGTCCGTGGGCGACTCGGAATCAAAGAAACTAAAATAAACCAACGACTGTTGATGCAGTGTGGAATATGATGCAGGGACAACCAGTCGGTCACTGTGCACACACACACACTTTCGTTCTTGGTTGTGTTATCTGCTGCCTCGTTTTCTCTCCCTCTCTTTCAATCGGCGGTCTTGGTTGTATTATCTGCTGCCTCGCTTTCTCTCTCTCTCTCTCTCTCTCTCTCTCTCTCTCTCTCTCTCTCTCTCTCTGGATTCTTGGTGGTGGTATCTGCCTCATTCTATCTCTCTTTGTCTTTCTCATTGTGTTCTCTGTTGCCTCCTCTCTCTCTCTCTCTCTCTCTCTCTCTCTCTCTCTCTCTCTCTCTCTCTCTCTCTCTCTCTCTCTGCGTTCTTGGTGTTATTTGTTGCCTCGCTCTCTCTTTCTCGTCAACAATTTCTGTACCCGGTAATTCAGTTGTGTTGCCTGCAGATAAACTGAAGGACCTGTTGCATTTGATGCGAGACTTAGCTACCTTTTAAAACGAATCAGTGTGTTTACATTAACGTATTAAGTAAGTAAGTAAATCCTTTATTGAGAAGAACTAGCAAACGTACAGCACTGTACATGGCAAGATTAATACATTCAAACAATTAAAAAAAAATTATACAGGGTGGGCCAATAGGAATGCAACAACTTTGACGCCTCACAACTTAAACAATTTTTATCTGAACGTCTTGTCCAATATATCAGATTGAAGATAATTATCCATTTTATCATTCTCCAAAATATCTACGAGATATTATTACGACGTTTTGAGATAATGCTATTAATATTCGATGTGCCATTTTCGTGCCATAAAACTGCAAGAAAAAACAAAAGTCATAAACTTAAGATGTCAATTCTAAACAATCACTTAGTACTAACAATAATTATTAATATCTCGAGTGAATTTACCATCAGTCAAACAAATACTCAATAAAATTATGTCCACCACGTGCTTTAATGACTGCATCAACACGAGATGACCACTGATCGATGGCTGAGTTCACCAGTGCTTGGGCTATCTCAGCCCAGCAGCAAAGAATCACTTCTTTCAAATGTTCAACGTCACGTATCGGTTCACGATAGACCAGTTGCTGAAGATAACCCCAGATCGAATAGTCAACCGGGTTTAAATCCGGACTGTTCGGTGGCCAGTTCTTTGGTTCAATTAACTCAGGTACGTTAGCGTTCAGATAGGCAACCGTATGATGTGAACGATGCGCCGGCGCTCCATCTTGCTGAAAGATGTAACCATCAACTCCAGACAGTTGGCGAATATCACGTAGCAGTCCTCTTGCGAGTACTTCATCGAAGTAATAAACACTGTTCACCTTAGCCTTTGGAGTAACAAAGAATGTTTCTTGACTGCAAATTAACTGTTGGACTTGTGCAGTGTTCGCTGCTGTGCGCGCAGAACGTTTGCGACCACAGTTGCGGCTGTTAGACGTTCCCGTAGCATCAATTTGTTTAATCAATCGATGTAGAGCATATTTATTCCATTTTCTAGAAGGGAATTCTATCATCATCTGATGTGCATTGTATCCTTTTTCTGCGATTAAAATTCTATCCTCTTCCGTGAGCGGCGCCATGATGTTCAATATTTATGTTCAAATTTGAGAGGTGTGCGCCGTACCGAAATGTTATAACAACGGTGCCGTATTATCAGTGCAAGATTTGACATAGTTGTAGAGTGGATGATTACCTTCAATTTAGTATATTGGGCACGATGTTCGGATAACAATTGTTAAAGTTATATCCATTCAAAGTAGTTGCATTCCTATTGGCCCACCCTGTATATGCAACCAATGAATTGAATGAGAAGCTTTACTGAGCATCTCGGGGTAACATAGAGGAAGAAGAGATAGGGCTAGTCATAGGGGAAAATGAAGGGTTTAAATAGCCAGGTCAAGGGAAAACATAGTTTATTTGTATAGCATCCGAGCAAGGAAGCATTTCTAAGAGAGGTTGTCAAACATGGGAAGCTCACGGTTATGGGACCGTGGTCGCAGGGAGTAGCGCGATTGCTTGATCGGCGGTAACAATTTATGCAATACATGACAAGGATTGTGCAGCATACAGGCAAAGAGTCTAATATCCACATTGCTGCAGAGAGTCTCAAATGAGGGAGAAGATAAAGGTAGGTACACCTGGCGTACCAACCTACGGATAATTCCCTCAAGCGCCTCCTGTTCCTGCACTATCGCAAAGCCCCACCACACAGGCGAGCAATACAGCATCATACCAACCGTAGTGGCACGAACTACATCAAATAAACTGTCCCCCGAGAGCCCATGCGAAATCAGGATACGAAGTGCATAAAAGGACTTCCTTGCTTTTATGGTCAAACGTTTATTGTGACTGGAGAATTTCTAGTTCATCAGTGGAAATAAAAAAGTAAAGGATATAAAGTTCTGGACAGATCAATCATGTCAGTCAGAATTTTCAGGAGCCGGTCAACGCCTTTTGTCTGTTTGTTCTGGATATACTCTACTGAATTCTGAGGGTAGTACATGTATCTATTGTGTAATATTCGCTGGCCACAGTTGACTATAGCAGCCATACACACAGACACAGACAGACAGAGAGGAGAGAGAGAAGAGAGAGGACAGCAAGGAGTCGGCGAGGATCTAACTGGCAAGCTCTTGTAGATCATTCGATTTGTTATCATCTTTCATCTTCATCTCGGGCACGAGTTGGACTTGACGACTTTTTTGGTCATCAACCACAAACTCGTGTACATCTAGGCGAATGGAAGGGTGGCTACTCGGTTCCGTATTTTGAAATTCCTGTACATATATTATGTACATGTAAGTAAATTGTAAATGTAAACGTTTTTCTATAGCGACTAAATCAAATCATTTATTTGGCAACCAGTCAAAAAAGAATGGTCTCGACCTTCCTCGTTTTCAATGAATTCAAGATCCCTGCATAGGGACCGTGCTAGCCCAAGATTCTAATCTCTAAATGCCACAATCGAGAGGTGAACCTTGCCTCTCATGCATGGGCGTAGCCATAAAAAAATTTCGGGGGTTTAAGATTTCGGGGGTTTTACGTTGGAAATAGTCGCAAAAGTCCCGTTTTGGGGATTTTGCATGTAACAAAAAAATTGTTTCCACTTATTTCGGGGGGGGGGTTTGAACCCGTAAAACCACCCCCTAGATACGCCCATGCTCTCATGCGCAGAAGGGCATATGTAACCAATGTAGCGGCAAGCAGGCGTCTAGAAGTTAATTCCCAGTTAGCATTGTGACGGATTTCTCCGTCTACGTCTTAGTCGTCATCCTCTTCCTTACCTTCTTCGTCGGCTTCTTCGCTCCTTCGTCGTCGTCGTCGTCTTCATGGACATTGCGTCGGGAAAGCGTTTCCGCCGCGCTTCTGGAAGCGCTTCCGCAGCGCTTCACGCCTCCCCTCGTCGAGTAACGCGTCTTGTAACGTTTCTGCAGCGCTTCTGCAGCGCTTCCCTAGTTAAGTTTTGTTTTACTGTGCTTTAAATTGCGCTTCCGCAGCGTTTCATGAAGCGCTTCTGCAGCGCTTCATGAGGCGCTTCTGCAGCGTTTCCTCGTTATATAAAGAAGACAGGACAATTATAGACAGTCACAGTCGTAGGGAGAGTCGTCGAGTCAGAGAACAGTTTGAGAGCGATAGAGAGTCGGACAGTCAGAGTATAGAAACAGTCGTCGATAGTCGTCAGTACTTTTAGATTAGAGTTGTCGTCGAGAACATTCATCGTGGTAACAGAACTTTGCGACTAAAGGTACTTTGCGGCTGAAATGTTGTTCTATTAGTTAGCGCATTTTAATGATTACGTCAAAGACTGACGAGTTTGTGTTCTTAATACAACTCAAGAAAATAAAGTGTTTTATCTTTATTAAAAGACTCGGGCTGACAGCCGAGCCGAATTCAACGGACATAGCGAGGTATCGGGGTGGTCATTCCTGGTATAAAAGTTAGACCCCGGTAGGTTCGCCACAATTTGGTACCAGAAGTGGGGTGGTACGTTTCATTTTGTTGCGCTGAACTAAAGACTGGATTTGTGACACAAATTCGATCCAGAAGAGGTGAACTCTGAACTGCTAATCTGCAAAGTGGGTTTTCTGCGAATTTAATTCTTCGGTCGGAACGAATAAAGATTTTCGTCTTTTTGTCAAAAGTTAAATAAACACTCATGAAGCATAAACAATATTTCAGAGCAGATCGAGCTCTGGGGTTAACTGATATTAGGAAATGGCCGATTGGCATTTTTGCAGTTTTCCGATTCCGGATAGTAATTGGATATTTGGCCTGCTTTTTCGGCCGAATCTGGAGTCGATCCGATTAATCAGCTATAGTTTATTTTCATTTACAAAGATATAATAATTAAAGATTAATTTACACTTGAAACTGCGTGGCGTAAGAAAAAAGCCTGAATGTCCACCAATTATTGTTGGCGCGTCGAGTCAGAATTTCATTATTTTACATGCACTTTCAATGATAAAGATTAAAGATTAGGCTACCACAGGAGATCACCAAAACAGGTTACTATTTTTGTAATAATGAAAGAAGAAATTATTTTTGGTCAAAAATATTGAATGAAAGGCTGGGTCGACCTTTTTGGGAGGGTAGCGTACGGTAACTTACGTAACGTAAATTATTATCAAATTATGGAGCGAAATTCTGAATTTAGACCCACAAATATATAAGCTTAGAGAAGATGAATCAATATGGCTGATGACATATGGCTGCGCAGAAATGGAGTGAATTCATGTATGTACATACTAAGTAGGTCTACGTATGTATTTATCAGGACACTTAGTATCTTAAAGTATACTCGGTGGCGGTCTTTGAAGTCTTTGACAGTTTTGTGCCATAGGCAAGGACAAAAATGCCGCCCTTTTTTATATGTAATAGTTACATTTAGAGAAAAAGTATGCTTTTCTTGCTTTATTTTGCCGAAATTTGCCCCCCTGAAAAATGCCGCTCTAGGCAGCCGCCTATATCGCCTATGCCTAAATCCGGCTCTGATCACATACCCCGAAATACATATTTACTTCACACGAAAATAGAATTTGGTAATTGTTGTGAATAAACTCTTTGATTAATTTTTTAATAATATGAAGCCTTCGTGGAAGAAATCTGCGAATAATGTTCTCAAACGGACGATTAGTTGTTTTCTGAGCAGCAAATTCAGTCATTGCTTCTGAATACGGAAGATTGCAGTCGATATAACATCTGACTTTTAAGTACTTTGCTAGGAAATGTCTTCCAAGAATATAGTGGCATCTAATGTTGTGACGGTTCATAAGAAATTTTGTTAAATGATCATACCAGTTAAAGTACATATCGTTGACAAACACGTGTTTAAAAGCTGAATTGACAGTTTCCCCAGATTTCCAAATGCCATCATTCAGCGGTGATAAATGTAAACAGAGTGTGTGAAATCCAAGCAACGACTGTATGTCTCTATCGAAAAAAGAGTAAAAAGGTGGCAACAACAAAACATTTGCAAATGCAAACGCCTTAAAATCGTTTTTTATTTCAGGCTCACAAAGAATTCGCTCACATAAGCGCAACACTTCATCGTAATGGCGACACTTGTAAAGGTACAAAGCACGATAGCAATCTACTGTGTTGCACTGAATACCAAAGTCATTGCGAATCACATTGTAGAATGATTTCATATTTTCTAAAACATATTCCATCAGAGAATCAATTACGGTTTCTTTAATTATCATGGGATTCACACTTGAAGTCTCAATTTCTGTCAAAGAATCTGTTCTGCGATAAACGATCTGTCTAGTAGCCTTGAAATTAGTAGGCCTACATGACTTCATCGCAGCAATGCATTTCTTCTTTCTTAAAACCTTCAGATAATCGTCCAAAAAAAATGCTGACTCTGGTAAATCATGATCAATATCTAAACGCATGGATTTTCCTTCGGCTGATAATACAGTTAAATAATAAGCAAAAACCTCTGGTGAAAGACGCAGATCAAGATAAAGCCGCCCGTCAATGTATTGGAGATTACTGTCAACGATCTTCTTATGAAGCACACACAATCCAACGATTCTTGCGACATCGTCAATAAACAACAAGCAACCGGCATTCAGTGTTTCCTTGTCATTTTGGGGAGTCTGATCTACAAGAACTGCCGAACAGAAGCGTATTGCTGTTTCGTATTCTGATGTGGCAAAATGGAGTGCAGCGAGATAGGACAAAGCTGCAGGAGCAATGCCATTCGATTTGGAATCATCATATTCTAAGGCTTTGAAAAGAAACTGTTTTGACATGAGAGACACTAGTTGAAATTCTGAAGGGCTATTTGATCCAGTTAAATGTTCCATGAGACCCTGAGCACGCAGGTATTGAAACCGACTACTTTCAACTGTGTACGTTTTCGGAAAGTTATGATGCTGTGACCTTATTTTAGGGTCCATCAACATAGCTTCGACAAGTTCAACAAAGAGACTGCTCTCCCAAGATATCTCCCCGTAACATAAACCATGTGCAGCATGCAAACTATACAATAAAATGACAAAGTACCTAAAACACAATATCTTCTCTATTATTGGACAATATGTAATTCTACTCATTAGTTTCGGATGAGATCTTGGTTGTTGTGCTTCTTTAAAACCCTTGCGCAATCCTGAATTATATCCGTCTTTAATTGTACGACGAGCAATCTTATTAGAATTTGAGATGCTTGCAGAGAGAATTAAATCCAAAGTGTTTAATTCGAACGTTTTCCGAAGTTCAAGGATAGGCAGCAAACAATCCATGAAGTCTGGTATTGCTTGTTTTGCTTTCAAATCTACAGATTTTGTACAAGTGATTGGCTGTATGTAATTTGTCACGAACCAAATAGAAAGATTACCAGAGTTGTGGAATTCATTTAGTCGTCTTTTGGTCTGGTGAAGCATTGCGGAGTTCAATGGCTCATGAAATAGATTTGCTGCAGGAATAAAATAGTTCGGACAGTATCTCCACTTTAGCCATTCTGACAGATTTTTTAGCAATTCACAGCAAATTGCAATTACAGAAAAGGAATTCCACCATTCCGGGGGCATCTTTTCACAAGTCCAAAACATCAACGTCTTTAAATGATACGGACAGAGAACCTCATCCTCCTTTGAACAATCATTTTGTATCAATTCCTTTTTTGCGAAGACTCTCAGCAAATGATAGACAATCTGTTGGATTTGAGTCCAACTCTGAAGTAGAATTAACTCCGCGACTGAAAATGACAATCTCCACTGTCGTTTATCGTCTCTGCAAGAACGATGCTGGACATAAACCACATGATAACCATTTTGTACTACTTTGGAGATTGTTTCCATTGTCGGCCTTCCGTATTTTCTTCGTCGAGTAGGCCAATTTTTGGCTTCTGTAGGCCACTGGGGGCAAAATATGGCTCTGACTGCATCAGTTCCAAAAGTCACGTCTGAATCTATTTGAGATTTAATTGCTGGACCACAAACAATGCGTGGCAGCTGGACGTAATTCGATATTTGATTGAAATTTACTTCATAACTTGTTGCAAAAACAGCCAAATCTAGCGCCAGGTATTCACCTGAATGAGCTGTATAGTTAAATTCGTACTTTTTGCGTCTCCAGTTATAGTTCATTTCACCCAAATGTCGTAATCCAACAAAACCTGGATACTTATGATATGGTTCAATCTTGTAGAACCTAATCCTATCGGATAGACCACTCAGATCACTTGGCAACACTGGACAGTCGCCAGTGAAGGCCAGCATGTCAGTGTCGCATAGTAACGCATCAATGTCGCCAATGCATGTATTCAGCGGTAGAATAAAGAACTCATGAATACTGCCACACGAAATTGAATACTGTTTTGTTGCAGGCCACTGTGACCTGATTAAGTTATGCATGCAATCAGAAACAGCAGAGAACGATTTTGGAAGTAACTGGCATGTGCTAACGATGAACACAGAAGCCTTTTCTTCAATCGATTTAGCCGCTTGGTCTGTCATCTAAAATTGAAAAGATATATGGGCATATTTTACAACCCGCAGCAAATTAGGGAAATTTCTTCTCTTTTGTACGGCTTATACAAAGAGTAAAATTATAATTTATATTTTTAAGTACATTGTAGGTCATGAGTTAATTATAAAAAAATATTTCTATCATATTATTTAGATGATTAGTATGAGGAAAAAAATTATAAAGTCCAATTTAACCCGAAATTTCGTTATCCTTTCTAATGGTGAGTCAATTCAACGTTACGTTATTGTAACAGTTGAAGCCCTGAACTGATGTTTTATAATTTGTAGATCATTAACTTACATATATCCATTGCTCTGTATGGTTTTTATTGATTTATTAACGAACTACATAATTTAAATATAAATAAAACCCTCTGTCTTCAGGTATTGCTTACAACACCGTTAAGAATGGGTTTCTACCATCTGTGGGACATGTCTGCACTGATTTTACCAACAAGAAATCAATAAAAAGCAACGGAGTTGTGAATATTTAGGAATCAAAGTTGTATGTATTTCATATAGTAAAAAAACTAAAATGAAAAATCAGGCCAAGTCTGTCAAATTTAACCCTATGACGCACACCTGGGGTCCATTGGACCCCATCGATGAAACTTCCTTGAATAGCTGCGTTGATACAAATAGTAAAAATCTGAAATAATTCAAATTCCTCAGCAATTCATCCCTCTACATTTATGGAAAAATTCGAAGAGCTTAGAATTATTGGTTCGATGATACAAAAATGAGAATGACACTCGGGCATATTTAGCACACCTGGGGTCCAGCAGACCCCAGGCTTTAACATTGATAGGCCCATCGACTATGACATATTCCAGGCCAATTTACATACACAAATACACACATGCATACATATATGCATACATATATGCATACATACATACATACATACATACATACATACATACATGCATGCATATATACATAGATACAATACATACATACATACATACATACAAAGCATACATACATACATACATACATCTGTCAATACACATATATATATACATACAAATATACATCCGACAAATATACTTGTACATGAATATATGCATAAACACAGATACAATTATATATATATATACAATATATATATACATGCATGCATACATACATACATACATACATACATATATACATACACATACATACATACATACACACAAATATATAGATACATACCATTATAAATCCATACATATATGTACATGTGTACATGTATATACACACATACATACAAATATATACATGCATGCATATGTACATACATCCATCCATGCATTCACACATGCACACATATATATACATGCCAATATACATAAATCAATCAATCAATACATACGAATGTGGTGTCGAATACATCCATACATATATACATGTACAATTGTACATGCATATACACACATTATATACAAATATATACAAGCGTGCATGCATACATACATACATACATACATACATAGATCCATCCTTTCATGCAAAAATACATAAACTCATGCATACACACATATTAATACGAATATACATCCATACATATGTACATGAACATGCATACATGCATGTGCACATACCTACAAGTACATACATACATACACACATATATCCATCCATAATGCATACATTCATGCATACTTACATACATACATACACTGATACATACATACATATATACATACATATGTCATACGTACATACATACAAACATACATACATGCTTACATTCATTCATCCATACATAGATCCATCCCTGCATGCACACGTACATACATACATACATGCATACATTCATACATATATATACATGCATACATTCATACATGCATAGATACATACATACATTCATACATACATACATGCATACGTACACTCACAGACGTCACAAGAACTTCCATTTCAAGCATTAGAACGATCACTGGTGTCGAATACTTAGATTACAATAAACGACTTTTTTGTTTCATACATTGAATCTAACATTGTGTCATGATCCAAACATGTTCCATAGGTGCACGCACTCTGTCCAACCTTAACTTGGAGCATTAATTTCCACTTTTTTAATTAAAACTGTATAAATTCCACCCGTATTATCGGTGGGGTCTATTAGACCCCAGGTGTGCTTAATGTGTTGGCCGGGAAGGTGTGCGTCATAGGGTTAAGCTCTGCTCAATATTAAGACAGTATGCTTCAGTACTGCCGTGAAAATATTTGTGTAACACATTTTTTTAAATTTTGCATGACTTTTTTTCTCTAATTCTATTTCTGTTATAGCAACTGCTGAAATAAATCCCTCCTCTAAAAAGTTTGTACCTTTGACTTAATTTGCGATTACAAAACAATGTAGCTTACATTCACAAGACATAGTATCGACGCAATCTTGGCAAGCGTTTAAGTGCTTTCTAACTATGATTAATTCTTACTTCTGTGCGGTTTCCTGTCAACGTACCGTGTCCAGTCTTCCGTTTCCTTTTTTGGTTTGTACTCTAAATATTCTCATCCAAGTGTGATGATATAAGCCTAAGTCCAAAGTAAAGTCTCCTGCTTGACGACGTCGTTCTACAGGTAAAGTGAAGCTCTCTGTCTGCCAACACCGAGCTGCAAATAGAGCAGATGTGAGCCATATTATTTCTCAGGTGACTTCATTATCGTAGTAAACCTTCAGCAATCATCATATTCACCGCTACCATTATCATTGTCATGACCGTCATCATCGCATTCTTCTTCCTGTCCTTCTCCTTCTCTTCTTCTCTCTTCTGGGTCTTTTCTTTTATTCCATACTCTCTCTCTTCTCCCACATTCCTACGTACATCTGCTCCTTGGGTGAGAGGATAGGAGATCTGGTGAGAGGATAGGAGATCTGGTGAGAGGATAGGAGATCTGGTGAGAGGATAGGAGATCTGGTGAGAAGATAGGAGATCTGGTGAGAGGAGACGAGATATGGTGAGAGGATAGGAGATCTGGTGAGAGGAGAGGAGATCTGGTGTGAGAAAATGATATCTGGTGAGAGAAAAAGGAGATCTGTGAGAGAAAGGAGATCTGGAGAGAGGACAAATCTGGTGAGAGAAGAGGAGATCTGGTGAGAGGAGAGGAGATCTGGTGAGAGGAGAGGAGATCTGGTGAGAAGAGAGAAGATCTGGTGAAAGGATTGGAGATCTGGTGAGAGGAGAGGTGATCTGGTGAGAGAAAGGAGACCTGAACAGAGGACAAATCTGGTGAGAGAACAGGAGATCTGGTGAGAGGAAAGAATATCTAGTCAGAGGAGAGGAGATCTGCTGAGAAGATAGAAGATCTGGTGAGAGGAGAGATCTGGTGAAATGATAGAAGATTTGGCGAGCACATCGGGTGAGATCTGGTGAGATGATAGGAAAACTGGTTAGAGGAAAGTAAATTTAGTGAGAACAGAGGAGTTCTGGCCAGGAGATAGGGCATCTGGTGAGAGGATAGGAATCTGGTGAGAGGATAGAAGATCTGGTGAGAGGAGAAGAGATCTGGTGAGAGGATAGGAGATCTGGTGAGAGGATAGGATATATAAGCCTGACTATTATTTTTATTGCCCGAGGTAGAAATAATCCCTCAGGCTGCCTGGAGGATTATTTCTACCTCGGGCAATAAAAATAATAATAATAATATTAATAATAATAATAATATTAACAATAATAATAATAATAATAATAATAGTTATAATAATAATAATAATAATAATAATAATAATAATATAATAATAATAATAATAATAATAATAATAACAACAACAACAACAACAATAACAATAATAATAATAATAATAATAATAATAATAATAATAATAATAATAATAACAACAACAACAACAAGAACAATAATAATAATAATAATAATAATAATTATTATTATAATAATAATAATAATAATAATAATAATAATAATAATAATAATAATAATAATAATAATAATAATAACAATAATATAAAAACAAGTTATCATTCCAAAGACTCTCGGTAGCTGTCCAACGCGGGAACGCCATCTGTTTTTCCTCGACCTTACCATGCTAAATTGCTAATCTCTTGTATAAGCTATTAATAATAATAATAATTATTATTATTATTATTATTATTATTATTATTATTATTATTATTATTATTATTATTATTATTATTATTATTATTGGCGGTGGCTTGGTCTTCGTAGAGTTGTTTCGCTTGCTTCTTCTGCCTATTTGGCTTCAGCTGCAGCAACTCTTGAGCTCCAAATGGCCATCCTCGGCGGCAGCGCATTGGTACCCGATGTCGTCTTCGACGACCTGCTTTTGTCGCGCCAACAAACATTGCCCACTGTCATGTCACCGTTGCCCACTAGGCAAAACATCTGGGATCGCCCGTTGATCGAGATGGATAAGACCAGAATCCATCTCTGGCCGGGATACGATAACCCGGTCGACCAGGCCAGGCTGACTGCCATCTGCAGCCCCCATTCAGGCGACTGGCTGGCGGCACTTCCGATTCCATCATGTGGACTCACTTTGGATAACGAGGCCGTTCGCATTGCGGTTGGCCTTCGTTTGGGACTTGACATCAGATCTGCAGTCCCCACACCTGCCGATGCGGAGCCCTGGTTGGTTCTAACGGACACCATGGCTTCGTTTGCAAGCAGGCATGTGGACGCTCCTTGCGCCACTTCACCATCAACGATATCATCTGGCGCGCCCTATCGAGGGCCGATGTCCCCTGCACCAAGGAACCGGTCGGCCTGTTTAGGTCGGACGGTAAACGTCCGGAAGGCGCCACTTTAATCCCCTGGTCGGAGGGTAGATACTTGGCATGGGACGCCACGGTGGTCCACTCGTGCGCTCTCTCGTATGTCACCCACCCCGCCGGGTCCAGGGGGCCCGCCTCAGCACAGGTGGCTGAACGTAAAGACCTAAAATATCAGGGACTGCCCCGACCCACAAATTCCAGGTGTTGGCCTTTGAGACCTTGGGCCCTATCAACCTATCAGGTGCAGAATTCATCAGCAGTATAGGTAGTCGCCTATCCATCATCAGTGGCGACCGCCGTGAGGCGTCGTTTCTTTTTCAGCGTCTATCTGTCTGCATACAACGCTACAACTCTGTCACTTTTAACGGGACCTTTCCAGCGACTCCAGACGACGAGGCTTGATTTTCCAGACACTGTCCCCTGCTCCTAAATTAGTTTTTTCCAAATCCTGAGGGACAATAATAAAATAATAATAATAATAATAATAATAATACTAATAATAATAATAATAATAATAAAATAATAATAATAATAATAATAATAATAATAATAATAATAATAATAATTATCGTGAAATTTTTATTTCTGACCTGGGTCGCCACCTACACGTAGCATACCCAGTCCGCCCATTGGTATGGGCGGACTGGGTATACGTAGGGTGTCATCGCTGGCGCTCCCCGCCTTTCTGGCATCTGCCGCGGGCACCCTCGTTTTACAGTCAGATATCCTCAGACAGCTGGAGGGCAACTCGGACCCACACGTGAGAGAGCTGGAGGCGAGTTGGCAAGAAGACTCGGGGTTGGACATAACAGAGACCTTCCCAGGTCACCTCCAATCCAAGTGGGACAAACCACTTCTTCAACGGTCTTCTTCAGAGCTGTCCACCACACTAAGAGAAAAATTCGACCAAGCCAGATGGAGGGCCGTTACTACCGAACATGCTGGTGACTGGCTCTACACACTACCGATCACGTCCTGCGGCCTGAAACTGAGCGACGAGGCGGTCAGGGTGGCGGTGGGACTGCGGTTGGGAGCTAACATATGCGAGCCTCACACGTGCGCTTGCGGCGCAACAGTCACCGCTAGGGGCGAGCATGGTTTGTCCTGCTCTCTAGGCTTTGGCCGAGTGGCACGCCACGGGGCCATCAACGACCTGGTATACCGCACTCTGTCGAAAGCTGGGTTCCCAACGATCAAAGGACCTCAGGGGTTGTTCCGATCCGACGGAAAAAGACCGGATGGCATGACCCTCATCCCTTGGAAAGCCGGCAGAAGGTGGTGTGGGACGCCACGGTTATAGACACTCTGGCACCATTGTACCTTACGGCATCAGCAGCAAGAGCGGGGGCAGCGGCGAGTCTGGCAGAGGACAGAAAGACACAGAAATATCACGCCTGTCGAGAAACACACGTTTTCATACCGCTAGCCCTGGAAACGCTGGATCCAATCAATACCGCTGGCCTCAATTTTATTTCTGACCTGGGTCGCCACCTCACGCTAGCTACGGGTGAACCGAGAGAGACCAGCTACATATTTCAGAGGATCTCGGTCACAGTACAACGCTTCAACGCCGTAGCATTTAGTGGCACATTTATTACACCCACGCCCGATATGGATGAGGTGTAGTCGTTTAAAAAAAATAATAATACGATCATTTGTGTAGCGCCATAGCTCAGCCGAGGCTGAAGGAAAGGGCGATGTAGGCCTACAGTAGCTGAAACTGGGTGTCGTCAGCATATAAATTATGGTCATCTGAAGCTGAGTGGAGTCGTGTAAAGAATGAACAATGAAAGCTCCAAAACACAGTCTTGAGGAACACCACAAGTCGGAAGGCATGATTGGGATCAGGATTACTATGCTTTAACGCAGAAAGAACGGGAAGATAATATATTATATAGGATAAAATCCAGTGGAGAGCAGTGTCAGCTGCAGGACTTATGCGTTCAGCTAATTTGAACACGAATGATAGTGGCAGTTACTGAGGATTTCTTTATCAAATGATGGTTTCTTGAAAAGGAATAACAGAGCGTAGCCAGTTGAGTCTAGAACGATGGCAGGATTTCGGGCAGAAAAGCAATATCTCCACTGTATAGAGTGATGTTCGTAGTAGTTGGCCATTTAGGAGGAAAGGTGTAGTGTACATATGGCGACCAGAGGGAATACAATACTGATATTGGGTTAAAGTTGTATTGAGTTTATCCTGGTTTCCGCTAAGGCAATAAGGAGGAGAGGATAATTCTTTATTTTATAAAAGTTTTCAGAATGGAGAGGTGAACGTGTGTTTCGCGTGCACGATAAAATATGTTTCTGTTTGTATTCTTCATTCATTCATTCATTCATTCATTCATTCATTCATTCATTTCAGGGATTTATATAGCGCCCCTTCAAGATTATCTACTCAGAAGCGCTCCCGACTTAACCCCGGCTAAAGAGAACAGTCTTGAGGTTTGAGAAGAATGTGGCCACAAGGGCTCTATGCATTAGGCGTAGATCCACAGGGTGCTCATTCCAGATTGCAGGGCCAGCAAAGGAAAAGGCACGGCGCTGCATAATAGATGTCCGTGACAGAGGAACAAGAAGCTCAGCCTGCTTAGAGGAGCTGAGAAAACCACGGCGCTGGACGCTCAGGGTGGAGCAGCAGAGCTCCTGTAAGGAAACAGGAACCACATTCGCGAGGCAGCGCCAGACCAAGGCAGAGATCCGGTAGGTGATCCGCTGCGGGAAGGGAGCCAATGCAAGACATCCCGCATGTAATCACTAACATGGCCGAATCTTGCGATGCGGCCAATGAGGCGTGCCGCCGCTCGCATGACCCGAACCAAGCACCCAACCCGAGCCGCCGGAAGACCCACATAGAGGGCGCTGCAGTAATCAAGGCGAGAAACAATAAAAGAGTGGATAAGCGTTAAGGCAGCATTAGAGGTTAAAGAACGGAAGACCACTCTAAGCTGACGCAGCTGGTAGTAGCAAGCGCGGCATAGTAGGTTGATATGCCGCGTGAAGGTTAGTTCTTGGTCCAAAGTGACACCAAGGTCCGGACAGAGGATGAGAAGGTAAACTGAGGGAACTCCTGGGCAAGGGCCTCCAGGTCAGTCTTGGCAAGCTGCTGGCGCGTTTAATATGTAATTTAATATTTAATATGTATGTATGTATGTATATGTAATTATGTATGTATGTATGTATGGTTGGTCTTTATATTCTGAGATGGTGTGTGCGTTTAGAGAAGGAGCAAATGGAGCAGGAGGAAGAGGGGAATGGAACGGAGCAAGGGGAGAGGAAAACAGATAAAAATGACCTTAATTTAGGCGTGTGCCTCCAGAGAGTAGAATTAAGATGGTAACAACCAGAGTAGTTTGGGTGTTTGGTTGGTCTTTATAATATCAACGTCATTGTAACGGTCTGGTGTCGGTTCCTACTATCGTTGTTCTAATTCAATTTGACCCAAAGGTCAGCTAAGAATAGGCATCGCCAATGGTAGCACAGTTCTGAAATTTAGATGTAGGCCTAATGAGTTCGAGTAAACATCATGTCAATCAAGCCACTACAGTTTGTCTAGTAAAGATAATCTAATTAGCCTAAATGATGATTTAAACTTTAAAGACTCCTACTCAAGCCCGCATGTTCTGCCTATTAGCGAATTTTAGTTTATTATGGCCCAACAAGTCGTGTCTCCTCTGTATTAGTATATTTCTGTAGGTATCGACACCTTCACTAGTTCCATTTCGTTCTCCATCTTGTGTAGATTCACCTTCTTGGTCGTTGGCGTTCGTCGGTTATTCTTCTCAAACTCTCTGTAGATCGCTCAAAGTCAAATTTCTTTCCAAGCTAAATCGTTCAGTTGGATACTACTGGAGCAGCGGTCAAACCAGCCATTTTCACTTGTAACTGTACTAAGTGAAGTTGGCACGATAATGTGCGATCATTCCAGGCTCAGATACACTCCAGATGCACCGCAATAGGAAAGTTAGATGTCGACTGTTCGACGCTACTTTCACTCCTCAACGTTTCATCGGATAGAGTTAATTCGACAAAACTGATCGCTAAACAGAAGAAACTGTCTTTCTATTCGATCGATCGATGAAGGGTTGCTTGACCTTTTACGAAAGACGACTTTCACCTTCGACAACCGTAACCCCAAATGATCCCTCTGCACGGACTTTCGACTTACGACGGCAATACTCAATCGACTGAGCAGACGATTCTTTCGCAGTCCGTTAAAATTCAAGCCATCCAGTCACGGCTCATCACATCGCTTCTGCATAGTAGGGGAAGCTGGGGCTAAAAGTCACAGGGGTTAACAGTCACAACCGGATTAAACACGTCTGAAATAGCCCTAGAGTATTGAAGTGACACAACTAACGGATAGTACCAAACAAAATATAAGGATGAGATTTTCCAAAAACTGCCCTACCGGAACACGGATGACGAAGAAGATGCTGCTGCTGCTGCTGATAAATTATGCTCGATGGAAGATATCGACCGAAAACAACCTTTTCTGACACATGAGATAATGCTTACGATTAACAGAACCATCTGAGTCGGAAGAGACAAAGACCTCTGGATAATACGGTATTATTATGAGCACATGGAATAAGCAAGAGGGTGATCTGGTTTCTGCTTCCTGTCATATCCAAATCAGGATAGGAAGAAGAAACCAGGTTCAATAACAAAGCAAGTGCCTATACATGTATAAGGTGTTACTCTAAGACCGTTTCCAACGGTTCTGATTGGTTTCAATGGTTCATGTTCATTAGGCTAGGGCAGCGGTTTCCTAACTTCTCTGGGTTGAGACCCACTTGTGAATATCTAGGCAGTCCTATTCACTGTGTAAAATTAAGCAAAGTGCAGTAAACCTTGCTTCGTAAATTGACATCAAAATATTTGCGGATTTAGAAAATGGCATATTTAAAGGACTTGAGTATTGAACGGAAACAACTGGTCGTTGTTTGCTGTATAGTACCTTTATATACTACGGCAGCTAGTTATATCCCAGTCATAGTCAAATGTTGTTTCTATAAAAGTTTTTCTCCAAAAAAATTGGCGACGCACTTGACAGAGCTTCGCGACCGACAGTTTGTGAGAAAGCTAGTCTAGGCCCTCTAGAGCATAGGTCTACAGTAAAATACATAAGCTTCAATAGCCTCGATAGAACTCTCAGGCGTTTGCTAAAACTTTAACTGCAGTTAAGGTTTATCTACTTAGATATATTTATATTCTGTCGTCATACAAGGATACAACAGCTTCCAGAACCTCATTAATGTTTGAACTATTTACAAACGCATAGCCTACTTTTCGTTGGTTTCTAAGTGAACTTTATCAATTATTGCGTCCTCGATATTTTGCTGTATGAATGTTTGCAATAAAATTCTTTCTTAACACATACCTTTCCTGTGAGTCGTAGAAAATCGTATTTTTCGTTTCTGCTATTCACTATTATTATTTTGAATAGAAGGGTCCTATTAATTAGAGACTTCTTACTTAATTGCACTGTGCTTTTCAAATTAGGCCCACTACATGTATACGTTAACCTCATTAAACGTTTCTGCATATGAGAGAAATGGCTACAGATGTAACAAGAATCACGCAAATAGCGATCTATGACAATGTATACGCTACACATTCTTCGACCTTGTTTGCGTCACCAACCAGATGTACACTGATCTGCATCTATTTTTATCCAAAACTGTTAGGCTCATCGCAACAATACATCCTTGTAGTGTATTAGTACTGCCTACGCCTGCACGTTTGACGTAAGAAGTCGGGCGATAATAATTACGTTATGTTAATATCGTTTATACGACGCCGTCATATCGAAGATGATTGGCGTCGCGATAATAATTGTTGGGCTGGGTCATCTTATAGTCTTTGGCACTGCTAGGTTTGTTAGATTGCAGATATACCAATCGTCCTATGACCAATCGTCATATATGACCAATCGTCCGATGACCAATCGTCCATGACCAATCGTCATATATGACCAATCGTCCGATGACCAATCGTCATATATGACCAATCGTCCGATGACCAATCGTCCATGACCAATCGTCATATATGACCAATCGTCCTTGAACCGTTTGTCACTTTGCAGATGTACATGTAGGTTAGTAACGGATGTAAATTTAATGAAGTGAGTCTTAGTTGTGATAAGTTTAGCCAAACTCTCTGCCTCGACGCAGCGCTTGCGAATAAGCTGGTGTCCTGAGTGTATCTTTCAAGCGGTGTTTTAGACATTTGAAGCTTGCTATTACGATTAAGAACAGATTTTAAATAAGTCCGAAAAATGCATAAATTTAAGTAAATAGTGGAACCAAACTATTATAGGCCTACATACCAAATATTTAGAAAACTATAATGGACTACGTAGCCAGTAGTCGAACTAGTATTGTAGTAGTTGCACCAAACAGAGGGGGGTGGCAAGTGCAACCACCACCCCTTGGTAGCCCGAGGGTTAATTTATCTATCTCTGTCTTTTCGTTTACAGGTTTGTCTGGCTGTTGGAATGCAAGTCTGACTAGCCTATGCTGTCTTTCTATATATCTGTCTATTCGTCTGTCTGTCTGTGTCTATTTCGCTCTCTCTCAGTTTGCAATTTCAATGTATTTGTTAGATGTCTGTCTGACTCTCGGTGTGTACGTCTGTTTAACCGCACATCTGTAAGTTTCATTCTCTTTGCATCTGTCTGTCTGTTTGTACGTCTGCCTCTCCGTCCAGTTGTCTGTCTGTCTGTCTGCATGTCTGTCTGTTTATCTTCCCATCTGTACGAACGCTCGACTTCGCTGTTGACTCGGTTAGCATTAGTGACCTGTACGTTATAGACATTAGGCTTTCTTAATGCGACGCTTTTGAAAGCACTCCACTTCTCCGTTAATGTTCGTTATTGTAAAGTGTTGTGGCGTAATGTAATTTAAAGAATATAATTATAGCGCCTTAAAAGAACACATTGAAGTCGTACAAAAATTCATTCTCATGCAAGGGATCATTGAGAAGTTATTATCACATGTCGAACCCAGCTGAAAGATTTGATGGCGCTGTAACTCTGTGTCCTTCCTCTTAATACCTTCCTCTCTTTTGGCCAAGTGCAAGAATACGGTAACGGTCTCCGGTTCACCATGATGAAACTATCTTAATAATATGGCAAATAGTTCAACCCTCTGGCTAGGGGGGTGGCGATTACCACCCCAATACGTTTTTATGCATAAAATATATAAAAAAAATCATATGGAATATAATAATTTCATTTTAGGTAATACAGCGTCGTTAGACAGTAACTACAATAATGAATAAAGTAAGAGCGGTCCTTACACACCTCTTCTAAATGTCGTATTCACCCTATAAGTCGAAAAATGGAACGCCTGATATTAGCGTAAAATGGGTGTATTGATAATTATAAAGTGAATACAACACTTAAAAGAGGTGTGTAATTATTTTTAAACAGATCTCACCGTACCTATGTGATAATTAAAACAGTCCAATGCCATTTGCCTTAATTAAAACCGCCGGTTCAGTGCCCAGATCGAAGGCAAAGAGGACGAAATGATTGATGAGAGCTAAAAGAACGAAGTTCAATCTCCAGAGAAGGCGTTGTAGAGGATGAGACCGAGGAGAGTGGCCGTTGAACCGCGGAATGTAGATGTCGACATCTGATTACAAGTTCATTCAAATTCTACGTTCAGATGTAATACGTTGAATATTATATTCTATTCTATGCCATTGTGTACCGTCATTAAATTTATATGGCGCACATCGTGTGACACGGTAGCATATTAGTTAGTGCGCTCTCTTGGACACCTTTAAAACGTTATCTGCCGGTGCTATAATAAGATTTCGCCACTACACGCACTGCAAAACTCTGCCACTGTTCGTACTCTGACAGTGCCAGTCCCAAGCCTGGATGAAGGAGGAGGGCGACGCTATTGATCTTTGTTATCACACAGTGTCGCTAAACTGAAACTAAAACAACAACGCAATGCAATTGCTACTGTATGATGGTTCACAAATTAAGTGGTTAACGTAATAATTTGGTTTGTTTTAAATCTGGCACTGCAATGTTTTGTTATTTCGTTGTTTGGCTATGATTTAGCCATAACATTGTTATTTAAGTTGAATTTTCTATAAGCATATGATCATAAAAATCGTCTTGCCATCAGTAAAATGTAATGTGGAAAGGGGCAGCCATGCAATAGTGGATTATTTTTATCTATTAGGGTTGTCCTGTTGACAGTATCAGCAGATTAACTTTGAAATGACTGATTGTTGTCAATTAATTGTGCTGTTGTTGAATCAATAAATGGCTGATTGATTGATTGAAATAATTTCTGTCGACGTCAACGGCCTTTGTGTCCACAAGATGTTGCTAAACTCTGGATGCTAGTAACGCAAGGTCGACGTCAACGACCCAGGCAGACACAAAATGTTGTTAAACATAGGATTAGAGCGCTCGACTTATCACGCGGTGAGTACGGGTTCGATCTTTCACCCTGAAAAGGTTCTTGTCTAGGGATATTCAGCAAGTCCTTCACTCACAATTGCTCAGCGCCATCGAATGACGTTTCGTCATTAGATAGCGAAGGTGTCCAAAGCGAGCGCTCTAACCAAAACGCTGAAAACTGAATACAATATTTCCCATCGACTTAAACGCCACTGACGCCATTAGACGTCATTAAACTGTTGGATTAAATCGCTCGTTAAGAGAACGCCTTCAGAGAAAACCTTGAAAGGAAATGTGGACTCACATGTCGCTGAATACTGAATATAGACAATGCGGTGCTCACGCAAGACACCTTTAACGACATCTTAATGCTGCCAGGGCCGTGGACATCGCCCTCCTTCTTTCTCCAAGCTTGAGACTGGCACTAACCGGCGGGTAGTGGCTGAATTCAACCAGCGAGTGACCGTTGGTCGGTGGTGTTATCGTGCTTTGCGAACGCATCACCCTGTCGTCTCTTGGTCCAGAGATCCTGAGCATGATGCTATCGGTCAACTATCGACAGGAATCCTTTGGCTGGGCTACACGTGTGTGCGTGTGCCCACCACTGGCGACTCGTCTACTTTGCTGTGCACTGTTTTACGTACTGATGGTATTTATAAGCTTATTCTTAAAAGAGTGTCAGAAAGACAGACAGATACATGAAGTTACACCTACCCTTAAACCTCCATTGAAAAAAATGTTCTCGTCCTTCCCGTCCAACCATTCAATAGGATAATAATCCACTTTCGCTTTCGATTTCTTTGGCATGGCGCATGATAGTCAGTGCGCTGGACTGTCAACCGAGAGGTCGCAGGCGTAAATCCCAACCAGGGCAGAAAATTTATTGCGAGATTTCGACTGCATTTGCGCCCCTAGCCAACCCAGCTGTAATGAGCGCACTGACTGTACACTGTGAGTACGAAGATCAGGCGATGGAGAGGACAGGTCTCCCGCCCTAATTCGCCGAGGCTAAGAAATATGAAGTCGCTAACACTTCATACCATTGACTCCTCTTCCTACCACCGGATTTGAACCTGATGCTTTCGGATGAACACATCACACAACTATTAGAAACCATTGCACATATTATTTAATTAAGCCCGTCTAATCTGTCTTATAAGTTGGTAGTCTCGGCTTAAAGACCATAATTTATCTATGACCTTACACGGTTTTCTTATTTTCATTTAAGTCGTCTCAGGGCTGTTCGGCGTTCTGTCTTGTCTTCTATTTAAGTGCATCTCAAAGCGCTGCGTGATGATGACTATGAGACACAGACAATGATTCTGTTGTTGACAGAGATGCATAGTTTATCTCTGTTCAATGTCAATGACATTCTTTGTTCCTCTGCCATCAACTAAAGTTAACCAGATTGTTGTCTACGTCAACCGAGAATGCTAAGGAATTATTGTCTCTCAAAAAAGCTCCTACAGCAACTTGTCCCGCAAAGTTCTTCTAGGCTGCGCTCCACTTCTTTCTGCTACTTCATTTGCGACAAAGCCAAGATAATGTTGAGAGAGAGGGACGGAGAGGGAGGGACGAAAAAATCGAGAAAGCTCAACTCTAGAGTTGAAAGTCGAGCCTACTGAGTACTGTTGAAATGTTAGTTTGAGATGATAAATAACCAAAGGATAGTGCAGTCCGGAGTGGTTGCACAGCGTCCGCTTGGTAGCGCTAATCGCTGATGATGATGACAGTGACAGTGAAGATATCATTATCAGTCTTCGATTTTTCCGGAACAGAGAATCCGACTGTTGAATGATGGATATCAATGCCAGTCTTTGTTCCTTGTTTTTTAGTAATAATTAGCCTAAACAATGCTGCCTTATCTCATTGGCTGGTCCAGGGTTTTGGAAATCACTGCTCGGTTCTTCGCATTCTGTCAGTTCTCTATATAGTTGAGAACTTAGCTCTAAAATCGTCTGCTTAAGCTTATGCACTTGTCCAGGGCTGTTGCACGGAGTTTGATCGTCAGTAGATGGATTACAGACCCAGCTCAACCGCAGAGTCCAACGTATTTTAAGGCACCTGTAGAAATTAAAGTAGGCCACTGCAGTGTCTTGCATAGAAATAACACTTGTGCAGTTTTTTTGAATTGGAAGATTTCGAATTTCTCTGAGAAATGTGTCATTCTCTCCTGATTGCGGTAATTTCTCTGGCTGCCACCATTTCAGCATCAAACATTGCTGAAGTTTTAATCGAGGTTCAAAATGAAGCTCATGTTGAGCGTCAACAAGAACTTACGAAAGGTAGGATTTCTTTGAATATTGCCTGGTACTTGTGATACACTAATCGTTTCCTGCAAAACAAATAGGCCTACTAGCATGTCATGCTGTAATTAGACATACTTCTGCTACCAGAGGAGGGGTGGTTGCCACCCCTTATAAGTTTTTATGCCAAAAATTTTTTTCCATGGGGAATATAAATTTTGCAATTTAGGTAGCTGTAGCAGATTCATTTGCGCACATTTTGAGGTAAACATCATGGTGGTAGCCCACGCCATTCAAAAGTTATACCCGATATACCCGAGGCACCAGGGGGGGGGTGGATACCACCCCCACTCAGATTTTCGACTATATCTTATCCGTCATTTAATATTAAGGGAAACAAATTATACCATTCTAAAGAGGGAATGTGAGGCTACATTTGCATACTTAAACGTTTGTCTTTTGAAAACCGGAAGTGATCAAAATAAATAATAATACCAGTAACATGCGTGAAAAATGGCTGAATGGAAGGACTCTCCCTTAGTTTTTTTGTCTGTAGCATATTCATTTGTCTTCCTGGAAGAGAAACAAAAAAGCCATTCTGTAGAGGGAATGTAGGGCTTCATTTGCCTACTTACATGTTTGTATTTTGAAAACCGGAAGTGATCAAAATAAATAATAATACGCGTAATCTGTGTGAAAATGGCTGAATGCAGCATTGTACATGTATGCATGCATACATGTACATGTATATATGTATGGATGCATATTTATATGTATATAAACAAGTGTAGGTATGTATTTGTGTATCTTGGATACACATATCAGTTCCAAAACACACATAATCATATATTTGTTTATCCAAAAAGTACAAAATGTACGCAATAATAAAAAATATCGCTAATTATCTCTCTTTCCTTTGTTAAAAATGATGTAATTTCGATGTGCATTCACATAATGTACAACTAAATATACCATTCTGGGCAGAAATGAATGCTGAATCCAATGCTGTATTACAAGTTATGATATGTGAAACCAAACACGAAACTAGGTCGCTTCAACCCCCCAGCAATACGCCGTAACTGAACGAAGTTCAGAAGCAATGACTGAATTTGCTGCTCAGAAAACCACTAATCGTCCGTTTGAAGACATCATTCGCAGATTTCTTCTACGAAAGCTTCATATTATTAAAAAGTAATTAAAGAGCTTATTCACATCAATGACCAAATTCTGTTTGCGTGTGACATGTGTGTTTCGGCTCTTTTCATATGACATAAGATTCCTTAACCTATAATGGTCTTTGAAAAGTCTCCCTGATAATATTTTGTGACTTCGCCACTGCCGTTCAAACTTGAAGAAACTATCACAACCGATGGGAAAAAACCAGAAAAATAAACCATACTGTGGAAATATAATTATAAATAAATTCAAGAAGTCGCTAAACAATGCATTAAACAATAAACAGTTCTCACTGTTAACATGCAGTCTTCCGATGATATAATTTCAGCAACTTCGTTTAATCGCTAGAATCTTGTCTACATTTTCGAACTCTTAGGTAAGGTTGACGGTAAAGGTCCTTCCCGGCCGCATATTAACATTCTATATACGAACTCAGATTCTGAATATTCATGAGTAATTACGGCCTGCTGTTGATTGGATGCTATAGGCCTACTGGTCCTCGATACACGAGCAAAACCAAAATGGTGGACAGCGGATATTTTCTCGATTGTCATTCGAGAATGAATGTATAATAAATAATGAAGAAAGAATTTAGATCAGAGCTTAGAAGTTAAAATGCGCCGAAGATGTTGACACATGGCTGCGTTCTTGTGAGGAAATGTCAGTGACACAATGGATCGTCAGGAAAACTTAGAGGTCTATCCACGGTTACAGATTCTCCAGTTCCGTCAAAAATCATTTGTTCATGGTGGTCATCTGAAAATACACATGAGAACCCATACTGGAGAGAAACCATACAAATGCCAGTTATGTCATAAATCATTTACTGAAGGTGGTCATCTGAAAACGCACATGAGAATCCATACTGTAGAGAAACCATACAAATGCCCGTTATGTCGTAAATCATTTAATGAAGGTGGTCATCTGAAAACGCACATGAGAACCCATACTGGAGAGAAACCATACAAATGCCCGTTATTTCATAAAATTAATCATTTGCTGAAGGTGGTCATCTGAAAACGCACATGAGAATCCATACTGTAGAGAAACCATACAAATGCCCGTTATGTCGTAAATCATTTAATGAAGGTGGTCATCTGAAAACGCACATGAGAACCCATACTGGAGAGAAACCATACAAGTGCCAGTTATGTCAGAAATCATTTACAGCAGTCGTGTCTCTAACGAGTCACATGAGAACTCATACAGGAGAAAAACCGTACATATGTGACGTTTGTACTAAAGGATTCACAGAACTTGGAAATCTAAAGAGTCACAGAATATCTCACATGCGTGAGAAGCAACATCCACGAAATAAATCTTATGCCAAGAGCAGTTTTTCATCAAAGCATTTTAAACTCCATGCTGGAATCCAGCCACAGGATCCTAAAATGAAAGTGAATCACTTACTAATCTATCTGTTCTATTCATAACAAGAAGTAGCCTAGTACATGCGTTATTGATAAACCAAATGAACGTGTTTCGAGGAACATGCAT